>JAMRXY010000297.1:600000-822697 GCA_024447195.1 Panagrolaimus sp. LJ2414 | reverse complement strand
TATGCTTTACAGTATTCACTTGATGAGGATTTAAATCACCGCTAATTTGAAATTTTGGTTGGGTTGATTGCCTAAAAATTTTCTTTTTGGACTTTTAAAAAATCAATTCACAAATTTAACAAATTTGAAAATAAACAAAAATGCATTGTTTTAAACTTTTTTCAAAAAAGTGGGGATATATGAAATCCCTGGAGAGAATTATATTTGAAAAAAAGGAAATAAAACAAAAAACAAAACATCGGATAAAAAGTGGGGGAAGAAAGAGAAAAATGACGCCATATAAAAAAACCGGCATGAAAAATATATGAAAATGTTCGAAACAAACCTTAAGCATCCACCTTTCTCTGTAACAATGGCATTTAAATATGAATTTGAGCTGCTTTGACTTGATGATGGTGAATGACTGCTACTTAAAACTGATCTAAAAACATTCATGTTTATTTTTATGTGCATTTTTGAGATTTAGAATAAACCTTTGTTCCAAAGATTGACTTCGATTTGCTTTTTTGTAGGAGGGCCTTCGATGTACTCGTTCTGTATGAGAAGCCAATCGATCACTTGAACCAAATTCATTTTGCTGAAAATCACACATGACAAATTTAATAAAACGACAATTGCATAACACATAATCTTTTTCTTGTTACCAAACATGAAAATCAGGGATATATTTAAACTACTTTTTTGCATGGAGCTGCAAAACTTAGTAAAAACTCGCTCAAAAAGTGCAAAATATTGCAGATTTACACAAATGCCTGATGTTTATGCTTGGTAATTATAAAAATTTTGTGTGAAATGAAACGGTGATAAGAAAAAAGTTGATTACATTTTCCGCCCTTTTAATTACATGGCGAGGCGAGGATGGCCCAAATGATTCATTTCGTTTAATAAAATGTGGCGTTGAATGACCTGATGATCCACTGTTTCCCATTCAATTTTGGGATTCTTTGATTCTGCAAAACTTTTATTTATGGCTGCAATAACCATTATTTTAATATTTTCTCGTAAAAATAATTTAAAATAGAAGCACTAAAAACAAAAACAAATGGGCCAAAAAATGTTTCAAAAAATGGCAGATTCAGTTTTTTCTAAGAATGACCGCGGGCCGGGCCGGGCTTTGAAAAAATGGGCCCGTAGCCATCTTTAGTTTTCTCTATCAAATCTTTTCTTTTTCTCTCTCTCGTAACCATTGTCGAATAACATAGGAATCCAAATAAGTGGATTAATAATAAATCAACAATTATAAAAGTGAATAAATAATGTAATTTTACAAAAAAATATTTTTATAAAAAACAGCTTTAAAACTTTTTCTTAACAATTTTTTTCAGATGAGTACTGTATTAGAGGGTTAATATTTTAAAACCAAAAAATTATAATTTAAACTTAAGACCAAAAAAGCAATCTTCTTTAGAAAATGTTAAAATTTAAACTTGAAAACTAAAAACACAAGAAAATAATGTTGTTAAAGAAGCATCTACAGTAACCATTTACAATAATCAGAACTCGGGGTATACAATTACTATGAATTTCGGGATATTTAAAGTTTAAACCTATTGTTTCTTCGAAAAACCGGTCCAAAAGAAAAAAATTGAAAAAAAAAAGATTTGTGAAAACCGTCTGATAACAACATTTTATGGGAGAAGGAAAGGATATCTTTCTTCTGTCACAACAGAAGCAAGAATAAACCCTCCAATTGCAAAAAAAAATAGAATTCTTCAAGAAAAAAGCCCTTTAAAATTCTCATGAGAAAACACACCCGTATTCATCATCATCGAAAAAGATGGAAGAATCCCCGCCTGTTTTTCTCTTCCGTTTTTAAGACTTTGAAAATTTTCGAAAAAGAAAAAAAACAAAATCTGAAAACGATGCTTTTTCATTTTTTGTTTGGATTCAACTTTTTAAACTTTTTTTTGTTATTTTCTGTTAAAATTCTTTCTTGTTGCTGCTGATGCTGTTGATCATTATCGCTTAAGCGCTTAATTGAGTTTATTTATTATTTGTTTGTTGAAGTTTAAGGAAGGCACAAGGCATGCCTTAAGGCATATACATAAATGAAAAAACATGGAAAAAAGAAAGAAGGGGGGGGGGATTGCGTGACAATTGAAAGTTAAAAAGTCCAAAGAAAAAGAATAAAAAGAGTTTAAAAAGAAAACACTTGAGCAGCCTCCACCAACTTCTTCTTCTTCTTCTTCTTTTTTCTTCCGAATGCATTCCAAAAGTGCCGGAAGCTGATTGCGTCTTTTGGGAATGAATCTTTTTTTCTCCCAAAAACATTTGATTCATTTTTCTCTTCATGCTCTAAGGGCAAGAAAAAACAAATTTATGTTTTTTCTTAAATCTTGCAATTGATGATGATGATAAGCTTAAAGATAAATATTTCTAGAAATGTATTTTTCACTTAAAAATTCAAGTGTTGAAAGTTTCATCAAAAAAAAAAGTTTCATAAGAATCTGAAGCAACAACAAATGATGATTTTTTTGAAATCATAAATAAGATATGTTTCAGCATTTTACATTTGTTGACAACTTTTTGAATCTTTTTGTGACATTTTTTGGGGGAACGCGTGTACAGTAGGAATTATTTTCTTACTACGGTAGCTTTTGGTTACGGTATATATTAATGTTTATTGATACTGTAAAAAGATGGTAAATTTTGATTTAATCATTTAAAGTAAAAACGAATTTGACCAAAATGTTAACTATTAGTTCAGATTACTGTAGCAACATACACATTTGTTTAAACAATTGTTTATTAAAACTAAACATTAGCTAAAAACATTTATAAATATAAATATTTAAAATACAGTAAATTTTGTATATTTACAATTTTCATTGCTTGTTTGTTAAATTTAAATACAGTAATGCAAAAAAAGTTTATGTTGTTGCAAGAATTAATGCAACAATCATTCCATACAGTCCCAAAACTTCTGCAAAAATTAAAATTAAAATCATTCCAACGAACATTCGGGGTTGTTGAGAAAGAGCTCGAACACCAGCTTCCCCTGTATTGCCAATGGCATATCCGGCACCTAATCCACAAAGTCCACATACCTAAAAATATATCTTTAAGATGGTTAGCAAAACCTTAATTAAAGGCAAACCATTCCACCAGCCCATTGACTAAAACCATTATTAATTGTGTAATCTTTTCCACCGACATTTAGTTTGGAAGAAATAATTACAGAAACAACAAGTCCATAAATTGCAACAATTCCAGCCATAATAACTGGGATCAAAGCTTTCATGACTAAATCTGGACGAGCAACTGACATTGATGCAATTCCAGTGCCAGATTTCGCGGTGCCGTAGGCTGCACCGGCTGCAGTAAAAATCATTGCAGCCGTAACCCCCATGGACCCAAAAAATGGACCATAGGCAGCTTCTTCAGCTGCAATAATGGCATCAATATTCTCTGCGGGAACTGCCATCTAATGATATATCTGCTAAACGTAAAAAGTATAAAAATGAGTTAAACAATTGAAATGATAATGACACGTCATCAATATTTATTTACAAATATGCGTTTATTTTAGAACTTAACACTTTATATAATATATAATTTATATTAAAAATGTTTGTTATTGATTGAAGTTTTAAATAAAAGTTTTAAAAAAATAATTAAAAAAAAGTTACTCTAAAAAACATTGTTTTTTTGCTTATCGGATACGGTAGTTGATAAAAAATAGATATTAATAATGAGCATTTAACGAGTTTAAACTTCAAGCGGAAAAACTAACAAATTAACCCTTCAAAATTTATGAAGAAGAACTAAAATAACAACAAAAAAGAAGAATAGTGGTTTTTTAAAAGAAAAAGTGCATTTTTAAAACCTTTTTTCTGTTATTTGATTTAATTTCAACACACCCTTCATCGATGAGTAACGTTAACCAACATTAAAAAATGTACGAATTTGGAAAAACAGAAAACAAAAAAGGAAGGATAAATAAAAGTCGGATTGCAAAAACGTAAAAAACTTGTATATTTGAGACCTTAATCCGAGGCCATTATTTTTTTTTACAATAAATTATTAATTTTGATAAAGTTCTGGTAAAAAACTGACAGAAACTTTTTGAAAATGTAAAACAGCAATCAAATTATTTTGCATTTTTCAAGCGTAAAAATTTAAGAAGCCTTTTTTTAAATTAAAAAAATAACTGCAAGTCAAAAGTTTATAGTTCAAAGCTTTGAAAGAATTTTTAAAAGTGCATTTTTAAAGAATTCTATTTTTGCAAATTTAATCTTCAACATTTTATTATTGCTTTTTTATGCAATGCAAGGTATAATTATTTGTTTATTCTTTTTAAAAATAAATAAACAAAACTTTAAAAAAGATTGGGGAAACCCCTTCCAAAAAAAGTATGAAACAAATGTACCGCCTTTTTTGTCTTTGCTCCACAGAATGGCACCTTCGTACCAAAAAGAGCAACCCCGTGGCACTAAAAATATTTAAGGTTGGATCTCTGCCTGGCGCATCAAAGCGTCGACTGGTGCGGAAAAAATGTATACGTCTGTCTTTTTTGTGTTGCTGCTGGGTCCTTTTTCTTTCTTTCTTTTTCCTTGTCTTGCTTGCTGCCAGCCGACTCGGCTGGCTCTAAAAAAACGTGTGCAAGCTTGAGAGACAGGGTTTGTCCCTTTTTTCTAGGCTTGTGAAAAAACACACACGTTTTTTCCTTCTCTTTCTTTTTTGCAAGGGGAAAAAGAATTTGTGACGCGAATTTTTAAAAAAGGGCTATTGTTTTTTATCATTGTGCCACCCCAAACTCTAATATTGTAACTATCACTATTTTTTAGGAGGAGCATCCATGAAAAAAGAAAATATTCAAACTTTATCAAAAATTTCAACATTTTTTCAAAATATTATTGTTTCAAGTCCTAAAATAATGCCTTCTGAAGAAGAAGTTGAAGAAGAAGGAATGACTCAGATGCCATCATCATCTTCAAGCAAAAATAATTTCGAAAGACTTGAACCAATTTATGTTATTCAAGCTTTTGATCATTTACTTCAATTATTTCATAATCACCAATTAAGTTATATTGGCGTTAATAAAACTGATATCTACAAAGATATCGCGGATTTACCAGTTTATCTTTTCTACAGTAATCCCGATGCATGGTTGGATGAACTTGATGGATTATTTTATTTAACAAAATTCTTAGAAGCATATAAAAATGGCCAAAAAATTGTGTATCGAATGAATCAAAAAAGATTGTTAAATTCAATGCGAAGGCTTCTTTCAATGGGATCCGAAGAGGATGTTTATGACATACGAACTGCCATTCAAAGACTGGCATTTATTGTTTTTTCAATTACCGATGCCGTTTCATATGATTTTCATGATGATAATTGGCAAATGCTTTTAAGAATGTTTGAAGAAATTCAAAAAAGTTCAAATTTGGATGGAAAAAATTTTTATAATGTAAGTTTTTTGAAAGGAGAAAAGGAAAAAAGAGAGAGGGACTTCAGTGTGGAAGGTGTCGTAGAAAAAAATGGCACTTTTTAGTATTAGAAATTGGAATTTTCTAGAATTTTTGTCGGGGAAAAAAGAATTAAAATTCATATAAAAACCTTGTTATGAAAATTCTACCGTATCTTTTTAGGTACTGTAGAATTTAAGAAAGGGTAGAAAAATGGTGAACTTCCGATTACATTTTTCTACCCTTTACGATTTATTTAAAATTTTTGTAATTATTTTATTTAAAAAAAAAAATTTTTGTTTAAATTGAATCTTTTGTAGGATTTATTGAGATTTACAAGAATGTAAATTTACATTCTAGGTTACGGTAATAAACTAAAGCTAAACTTTAATTCTTTGTAATTTTTTACGAAATTTGTTAACCAAAATTTTTACAACTTCTTTTTTCCTATCTTAGAAATCTTACCGTAATCCAATAAACTTTTTTCATTTTACAACTCTGAATAAATACAGTAACCCCATATCCAAACATAAATGCACAACTTTTAGGCTTTAAGTAATAACTCCAAAGATTTCCTCATCGCTCATTTCCTCAAACCTTCTACAGTACCACAAAACAATCTTGTACCCCCAGCTACAGTAACTACTCCACATCCTACCGTACCCGGCATAGATTTTATTTCAATATTACCAAATGAATTAATTATTAAAATCTTTTCAAATCTCTCTGGACAGGATCTCCTTTCATGTACAGGTGTATGCAAAGAATGGCGAAATTATTCACAATCAAAGATTTTATGGAAAAATATTTGTGCCAAAGATGGAGTTTTTGAAAATCCGCTTTCCCCGCCATCTTACAAGCCTCGCCCTGAAAATGCCGAAAACAGTTGGTTAATTGGATTTGGGGATAAATATTTCAAAGAACATGCCATTGAAATGCCACCCCGATTTTATAATCGTGCTTCAATTATGTATTCTCCAGCAATGGATTATTTTGGTCTTGAATGGCACAATCAAATGGCACAAAACAAAGGCACAAAATTAATTTCTTGTTGGCTTCGATCTCGAAGGATTCAACAAAATTGGCACAAATCTCGACCAACAAATATTGCAGAGATTTTTGTACATGATGATGGTGCCATTACTTGTATGGATATTAAAGCTGGGATATTGGCATCTGGGTCAGATAATCGAAGTTTGGCATGTTTTTCATTGATTGAAGGAAAACTGAAATTTTACAAAAAGAAGGCACATGGTGGAGGGATTTGGAGTATTGGAATTAATGAAGATGGAAGTTGGGTGGCAAGCGGTGCCACGGATCGAACTGTTCGGATCTGGAAAATCGAGGATGGAAGTTTGTTAAAAATTTTTGTTGGACATGCAAATATTGTCAGAACTTTAAAAGTTCTTGGAAATCGGTAGGAATTTTGTTACCGTAATTATTGATGTTGAAATGGATATTTTAGAATAATCTCAGGATCTCGAGATAAAACTGTTCGAATTTGGAACATGGAATCTCCGAGGTCAATGATTCTGGAGCATGAAGTTGATGGAATCCGGCACATTGATACTGGGAATGGAATGATCTTTAGTGGCGGATATGAGGGTACTGTAAAATGTTGGGATTCAGAAACTGGAGAGATCATTCAAGCTTTGGAAGGTCATACAGGAAGGATTACAAAAATGCAAGTAAGTACTATCGTTACAGTATACCTACAGTATAGTCTTCTATTACAGTATGACATTGAACAAAATTTGCTTGTAACTGGAAGTTTGGACTGCTCAATTCGAATTTGGGATTTGCAAACCTTTAAATGCATTTCTTGCATAAATTCAAAATCAAAAATTATCAATTTAATTTTGGATAAAGACAAAATTTATTCTGCACATTCAGATTCCACCATTAAAGTTTGTTTCTGCTTTTTAAGTTTCTTTTAAAAAACATATTTTTTCAGTTTTGGAATTGGAAAACCTCTGAACAATTCCATGAAATTCCAAATCATTCTAAAGAGATTACTTCATTATTTTTGGCACCCTTCAATGGCTTGGTCACAAATGACGAAAAAGGAAATGTTCAATTATGGAATACCGAAGATGGACGGCATTTGTGTACTTTGTATGAAAATAATGCCGTTGTCAATTCTCGAATTCTCCAACTTGGTGGTTCATCCACTCAACTCATCATTGGCACAAATCGTTGTGATTCAACTCTTTTAATTGCATTGGATTTTGATTTTCCAAATCCTTGAAAATCGTTATTTGGAAATCAAAAACTCAACCAATGTTTGTATTTTTTTGTTGTACAAATAGAGACTCTTCTTTTTAATATTGATTGATGTTTTTAAGTGTTGTATTTATTAAAAAAAAACACTTATGTATGTCTGCCTTTCAGGTGTGGTGCTAATTTTATAGTCTTTCTTTTATGTCAAATTTCTTCTTTCTTTCTTGCCAGAGGCAACTTTTGTTGTAACTATTTTTTTGTAAATTGTAAAACTTGTCTCTGTTTTTTTTATTTTATTTTTTGCCCAATTTCTTTCATGTTTTTTTATATTTTTACGGGTGCCATTTTTTGCATTTTGGATCTCATATTTTTTTGTCTTTCTCATTTTTGAAATAAACAATTTTTTGTACTCGAAAAATTTGCATATCCAACATTATTCCCCTTTTTAATGAATAAATCAATGAAAAACGGATAAAAGCGTGTGAAAGTTCTTTAAAATTTCTCATTTTTGGCAGTTTTATATTTTACTGATTGGTCGTTCGTCGTTGTTGATTTCATCTTTCTCTCTCTCTTCCTTGAACATCAAAAAATGGCAACAAAAACAAAAACTCCTTCAGTTTCTGGTCGTCATCCAACTGGTAGTGTACCATCACCATCTCCAACACCTTCACCTGCTCCAATTTCAACAACTCCAACAACCAAAACTCCAGCATGTGCATATGCAGAATGTACTTCATTTTCTGATATTCAACCACAATTGATGAAAGCTTTATATCATTCAAATAATCCAATGCTTGATCGATCATTTGATAAAATTGAAAAAAGTTCTGGTCTTAAACGTGAACAAGTAAGTGTAACTTTTTATTAAACTTAAAATACTGTAATTATTTTTTGTAGATTGTTTATGGATGTGCTTCTGCTCTTGGTCTTTATCTTATCTTTGGTGGACTTGCTCAATTGATTTGTAATTTAATTGGCTTTGCTTATCCTGCATATGCTTCTGTTAAAGCTGTTCGAACTGATAACAAAGATGATGATACTCAATGGTAAGTTTCTTCTACTCCAATTACAAAATATCTCCAATAATTTATGCAAATTTTAGGTTGATTTATTGGACTGTCTTTGCTTCCTTCTCACTTGTTGATTTTTTCGCAGATGCAATCATGTCGTTCCTTCCGATCTACTGGGTCCTCAAAGTTGTATTTCTTCTCTATCTTGCTCTTCCACAAACTAAAGGTGCCATTCGAATCTATTACAAATATGTCAATCCTGCTGTTACAAAGATTGATGCAATCCTCGATGCTTATTTTGATAATAATAAAACTGCCTAAACTGAACTAAAATTGTAAGTATATGTATTTTTGTATGTGCAGACTAATTTGTATAAATAAATAATATCTATATAAACTTTTGTGTAATTTACTGTAGGTCAAACAGCTCTCTTGTTGATTCTATAAGACAATTTTTAAAAAAAGAAATCGATGAACCTAAAACATTTGTGGTCCGCTTTAGTAGCTGCAGCTGTGTTATTGCGCTGAAACAGATGGACATTCAAAAGAATAGAGTGTGCTTGCATTTATGCCAATTGACCCTTGAAGTGCAGAAAAAAAGAAACACTCATTTACTGTTTTCTCAATGTCCTCTTTGAATATTTAAAAAATTTTTAAGCATTAAAAGCAATATCATCGTTAATTATTTAATGGCTACATAACTGAAAAATCAAAGTTTTGTTAAATTAGCGAAAGCCCAGAACTCTCGTAGTTGGAGACAGTTTTAATAAGAATTCAAGAGTAACATTTTTCAAAATATGAAAAAAATTCGTGTAATCAATGAGTCATTTTAGCAAATATCGGTGGTTCAATTTGAATTAATTACGATAACGTTTCGAAAATAAATCGAAAAATATGCTTTATTTACGAAACAGTATGTAATTGCTGAATCTTAAGAACACATATTTTCGGTAGAACTCAAAATTATTTATCCATGTTTTTTTCATATTTTTAATCAGGTATTTTAATTAATGGCTACACAACTGAAAGTAATCCCGGATTTTTGCATTTAAGAAAATGTTGTTTCAACATGGCTGAATTAGAAATCTATGCTAACATATACCATGGAAGTCACGGATCGAAAATATTTAATCTATAAAAGATATTAATGTTCAACGATTATTAGAAACGACAAGAAAAAAGTTATAAAAAATAAGTTCTTTATATTTTTAAACTACATATCATCATATTACAATATAACCTAAAATCACAATCTACCATTCACTTTTAGCTTCAATATCTTCAAGTTTTTGTTTGAGAGTTGTAAGAAGAATACGTTTTGCTTCACTCTTGGCTTTTCCGTCATGTTTATTCTTGGATTGAAGAAGATATGCATTCTTCAAGGTTTCGATGGCATCAGGTTTCTTTCCAAGATGACGTTGACATTCACCAAGGTAATAAAGATTAGCAGCAGAGAATCGAGACTAAAATAAAATTAATAAAAAAATGCAAAAAATTAATACAAAACCAACTTTAAGCCCTTCAGCTTTTTGGAAATGATTGATGGCTTCTTTGTAATCTTTGTTTTCGAAATAATATTTGCCAAGTAAATGCCAGGTGAAAGGATCTTTAGGATCGATCTCACTTGCTCTTTCCAAATGTTTCTTGATACTTGCTTTCAAATCACCAATTTTATTCTTTGGAACTTTTGGATCAGCATGAAGAAGTTGACAAGTAATAATTGCATACCATTTATGAGCTCCAGCAGATCCTGATCCAGGTTCAATTGCAATAGCTTTTTTAGCATATCCGGCAGCTTCTTGAAGAAGTTTCTTCTTTTCATCGGCACTCTTTGATAATTCAGCTTTTTCAGCAAGAACTCGAGCTAAACGCCATAAAATTTCGGTATTTTCAATATCAGCAACTCTAAAACAATGATAATTAGATTTTTATTAATACAATTAAAGCTTAATTATATAAATAATAACAAACTTTTTAAGAGCTGCTTCAGCATGTTCAAGAGTTTCGGTATTTTCAATGTAAGCATAGGTGGAAAGCTTTTTGAGGGAATCTTCCAAAGAGAGAACAGCATTCTTGTACCATTCAGGCTTCTTACCCAATTGTTTATCAGTTAATGCAACGGCAGCAGCGCTCATTTGAACAGCAGCAAGACCGGAAGCCAACTTGGCACCAGAAGAAATAACTCGACGAAACATTCTTACAAAGCAGCTAAAAAAGGAGTTGATACTAATTAGTGTAATAATGAATGCGATAACTGATGTTTTAAACACGGAATTAAAGCAAAATTTTAGAATTTTCAAACAATTTTAACGAGTTTTGTTGTTGTTTTTGGGAAGTTAAAAAAAGTTTAATGAAAAAATGCATGTACGTTTTTTATCCTTGAAGTCGGAGTCTTAACACGAATGGTGTCTCGACGACTTGTTTTTTTTATTTCAGAACCAGAAAAAACTTTTTAGCGCTTTTTTAATAATATCGATATAATTTTATAATATATTTTTAACTGTATTTTTTTGAAACAAATATGGCTCACCTTAACGGTGTTACAGATGCCGATGATGACGCGTATGACAGTGATGAACAACAAGATGAAACACAGCTAACTGCAAAACAACGAAAAGTAAGTTTTTAAATAATTTTTATGAATTTCAACATTTTTTATTATTATAGGAATTGGAACGTATTCGAAAAAAGAATAAAAAGAAGAAGGAATCTAAGAAGCGAAAGGGAAAAGAAGTTGTTAAAGATGTTGAAGAAGAACAATCATCACAACAACAAGAAGCTGAAACTCCACATGAAAATGGATTAACAAATGGTGAAGCAAAAGAGAATGTTGCATCTGAAAATGGTGAAATGGAAACCGGTGATAAGACAATTAAGGAAGAAGTAAACGGTATCAGAGAGATTAAGGAAGAAATTCCTGATGTTCAAATTGAATATGTTCCTGAAATTCCTAAAATTGAAGATTCAAGCTTAAAATGTTTCGCAGAAGTTTTTGAAGCTTTTAAAGTAAGTTGGTTGGTTTTGTAATTGTCGTAAAAAAATGTTATTAAATTTCATACAATTTCATATTTTAGCCTAAACCTATTGAAATGGAATTTGAACGAAGAAGGTATAAACGTGATGCAGCAGTTGAAAGCACAGAATCGAAAGCGGCATTATCTGAACAAATTTTACAAGAAGAAATTCAAGAGAAACGAGTAAGTTTAGATCTTTGTTACTGTGGTTTTTACTACGTTTTAATTTTTTAGAAAGAATTGGAAGCATCTGGAGAAGCTGTAAATCTTAGTCGTAAAAAATTAAGAATGGCAATGCAACCTTCAATTGCTTCTTTGAAAGCTGCCTCAAAACGTGCAGATATTGTTGAATGGGCGGACGTAACTTCTCGCGATCCCTTTCTTCTTGTTGAATTAAAAACCTACCGTAATACTGTAACAGTACCAAAGCATTGGAATGCAAAAAGAAAATATCTTGCTGGTAAACGTGGTTTTGAACGTCCACCTTTTGATCTTCCTGATTTTATTAAACGTACTGGTATTATGGAAATGAGAGAAACTGTCTGGGAAAAGGAAGAAGCTCAAACGCTGAAAAGTAAAATGCGTGAACGTGTTCGACCAAAAATGGGAAAGATTGACATTGATTATCAAAAATTACATGATGCATTCTTTAAATGGCAAACAAAACCATTAATGACAAAAATGGGTGAACTTTATTATGAAGGAAAAGAACTTGAAGCACAAATGAAAGATAAAAAGCCAGGACAACTTTCTGATGAACTTCGAATTGCACTTGGAATGCCGATCGGACCATCTGCAAATCGATTCCCTCCACCATGGTTAATTGCAATGCAACGATATGGCCCTCCCCCATCATATCCAAATCTAAAAATACCTGGTCTTAATTGTCGTATCCCTGATGGATGTTCCTTTGGTTATCATGCTGGTGGATGGGGTAAACCTCCCGTTGATGAATATGGTAAACCTCTTTATGGTGATGTATTCGGAATGGAAGTAAGTTTTTTTAAATTGAAAAATTCTTTATTGGGACAAATTAAATCAATACAAATACAAAATTTTATTCAAACATAGTACATTAACACAAATTAATAGTTAGTTTTCTATTCTCTACTGCCTTCCATTTTTAATGATTCGACTTCTTTCATTGTGTGATCATTTGGTTTTGGAGAGGCGACTGGCACATTTGATGGAGGAATTTGTGGTTGCTGTTGTTTCTTATCTGCTGAACCTTTTCCTTCTTGAGTTTTTATTGAAGTTACTACTGATGTTGGTTCTAAAAAAGGATTCTATAATAATTACTTTATAAAAATAAACATACGATCTGTTGCTGCTGGAACGGGTGTTTGTTGAACCAATGGAACTTTATTACTACCTTTTGAGCCACTTCCACAATTGATTAAAACAAATCCAAATAGACATAATACATTAAATAAATTGAGAACCACTGCTACAAATAGATACATTTTTTCGTTGATTGAAACAGATAAAAATAAAATAAATGCAATACAATTTTTCTTTTTTATAAATTTATGCAAATTTTTTCAGGCTAGCCATGCTGCTGATTTTGAAGAGGATGCAGAAGTTGATCGACGACTTTGGGGTGAATTTCTTACTGATGGTGAAGAATCTGAAGAAGAAGAGGAGGAAGAACAAGAAGATCAAGATGAAGCCGAAGGTCCAACAGCTGGTGATACCGGATTTGATACTCCTGCAACGACTGAAGGTTTCGCAACTCCAAGTGGCATTTCTACTGTACCTGGCACAGAAACTCCTGATGCAATTGAATTACGTAAGAAACGTACCGATGAAAGCAGCGTTGGAGGTGGAGATACTCCACAGTTGTATACAATTCTACCTGAAAAACAAGTTGATCGTCTTCGTGGTCAAATGATGGCTTCAACGCATGTTTATGATATTTCGGTTAGTTTGAATTACTAAATAAATAAAAAAACATACGTTATAATCATTTTTAGAAGAAACATAATGATTCAATTGATGTCTCGATAAATCCTGATGATCTTGAAAATACAAATAAAAAGGTATTGGAAGCAAGATATGAAGATGAATTACGTAAAAAAGCTGATATTCGTTCTTCAGGAACTGAGGATGTCTCGGATCTTGTTAATGAACATGTTAAACAAGCAAACGTAAGCATTTTAATTAATTATTTTTTCTGTCGCATTTTTTGATTAATTTATTTTTTTTCAGCGTAAACGTAAACATCAAGAACAAAAGAAATCAAAGGAAAGCAGCGGCAGCAAAAAACACAAGGATTATAAATTTTAACTTTATTCAATTATTTATATTATATATTATTTTTTCGTATTTTTTGTTTTACTATGATTTTGTCGAAGATGATGATGAGGGGATCTTGTTGTGTTTAATAATAAAAAAAAGTTCGAGACTTGGAAAAAAATGAAACAAATGCTTGCTTTTTTTGTTGGCAGCCGATTAACCAAATGATTTTTTTTAGAAAAACGAAAAAAATGACGAGTCAAGCTTTGACATGCCATGCATGCCAAAGGGGAAGAATGAGATGATAACAAGCATTCGATATATTTTTGTTTTCTAACCTGCTTGCTATTTTTTTACTCAAGCTTATTTCTAATTCACAAGATATCATTAATTTAGCAAGAGTGGGCGCCTGTGCTATTAACAAAAAAACTTTCATTGTTTTTGATTTAACTTTAAAAAAAGAAGAAGAAAGATATTTTTGTTTTTGAATGTTTTTTGGAAAAAAGAGAAATATTTGAAGAAGGAAGAAAGATGGCGAATTTTCTTCGAAAATTTATGCCTAAAGGAAATCGTTCTTCTGAAACTCCATCACCCTCAAAATTTGTTGGAGGTGGAAATAATATTAGCAGTAGCGCGAATGAAATTGATTCTGATTTTCATCATTATCGAATTCCATCTTCCCTTGAGCCATATCCATCTTCAGCAGCTGGAATAAGGGATCCAGTTCGGAGAACACATAGCTCAAATTATTATGAAGTAAGTTTAGGTGTATGATTTTGGGATTACTGTAAGTTACAGTAATCAATTTTGATGTTATTGTTTTCATTATGAAAAATAATTGATGTAAATTTGGGATTACTGTACAATTTTACAGTAATCAGTTTTTCAAGTAATATAATATTTAAAAAATTGTCTTTGTTGTAGCCATCAAATGAATATTACTTTAATTTTATGATTAGAATACAAAACTACCGTAACATTTTCAAAGCTACCTAACGTATTAGTATTATAAAATCTAATTTACTGTAAAATTTTCATTACAGTAATCTGATTTTGAAACTACTGTAAATCTTTTATTAAAGTAACCTAATTTTTTGTAACACATGTAAATGTTCTATTTTTAGCCATCAAATGAATATTTTCAACTTTCAACTCCACAACCTCCTCGACGTACTTTTAAACATCATTCAAAATCCCCAAATTTTGGTGGACCTCCACGTTCAAAAGCTGCTAGCACGCAATTTCTTAACAATGGGCTTGGAAGCAATGAAGTAACTTTTTTTTTATTAAAAAAGCCTCACAAAAAATCCTAATCAATCATTTTTTGTTTTTTTTTATGATTGACACATTTTTTTGTTACTTCCGTTTGATTTTAATTATCTTTATATTTTTAGTATTTAACAGAAACTTGGAACAGCTCAAATCCGTACAATGAAATTCAAGCGGATTGGTCTCCGAAGCCTCGATCAATAAGTCCAAGGAAATCCCCTCGGGAGACATCTTCCCGAGAAGATTATGATATTTTAACAACACCAAAAAAACCAAAATCACCTTCTCGGCGTCGAAAAAGAAGTATTTCAAATACCTATGATTATTTAAATCCACAGTGTAAAGCTGAAGGCTGTTCTGCGGCTATTATTGTTGAAGTAGGTTTTTCAAGTTTTACAAAGTTCAAAAATTTCAAAACTTAGAATTTTCTCAATCCCAGGTTGATAAAAATTTGCATAAAGATTTTTACAGTTATTGGCGCATAACTGTAATTACAGTAATTTTACTTAATAGTAATTTTTATTGCTTAAAATTTTTGAAAGAAAAAATTTTAGATTCAAAAGTTTGATTTCAGAATAGCCAAAAATTTGCATAAGGATTGTTTCAGATATTGATATTACTGTAATTACAATAATCATTACTTTACTTATTCAAGATTTTATTGGCACACACTTTTTGGAATTTAGTATTTTTTGAAATCCTAAAGTCGCCGAAAATTTGCATAAACATAAATGTGCTGTAATTTTGATTGCTTTTTTATTTTCAGGATTCAAGATTTCTAGCTTGTAAACATCAACTTTCTCAAGCTTCTATATTTTTTCGTACACTTTTTATTGATCATAGAGCTTTTCCGGTTTCTGGAGTTGAACAAACTTCAACAAATGAATTTGTGGTTGTTGTAAGTGGATTACGGTATCCCCCTCCGGCAACACAATTTCGATGGTTTATTGAATCAACAATTCCATGTCCGCTTGTTAAAGATATTACAGGTATATTTTGGATACTGAAATTCTATTTATGTATTTGATATGCAAATTTTTCAGAAGAAACCCTTGAAACTTGTATGAGGTTGTCAAAAAGATTTGAAGCAAAAGGTTTGGAAGTTCGATGCCAAAAATTTATATGTGAAAATGTAAGGGTTTTTGTGAGAAGGTCAGATTTATGCAAATTTTTTCTCTAGGTTGATACACGACCACCGGTGATGGCAATGTGTTGGTTGAATTGGACTTTGAAGCATCGATTTGATAAGCGATGCCTTCAGGCATGTCTTCCTGTTGTTGCAAGGCTGTCGTTAATTGAATTGGAAGGTCATCGAAAAATGATAACCGAAAAAATAATGGCAGATTTACTTGCAATGAAACTTCGGGCAACATATCTTCAAGCAGGTACTGTATTTCAAACAATCCATAATATGGATCATTTTCAAATAAATGTTGAAAAATGTCCAAGATGTAATCGACAGAAGGATCAGGGACGAGTGAGGGTAAGTTTTTAACTTTGGCACTGAAATGCATTCTACGATACTTTTTATCTGACCTTGCTGGAGGGAATAATAAAATATGAATATAAGATGCCTAACACGTTTTAATTAGAACTGCCATTTTGGCATGTTCTATTTAAACTGGCTCTTTTTTGGCATTTTTATGTCTTGCATGCTGCTGTTATTTTGGTACATCTTTGTGCCATTTGAATTAATGACCGTATGTTTTGAATTTTTTGTGCTAAAAGTAATATGCGCAGTTTTTTGATTAATTCAACTGAAAATTTTGGGAATAATATTATTTTCTACCCAAAATTCATCTTACATTTGCCCAAAATGTACTTATTTTGAGCTTCTTTTTACCCGAAAATCATCTTAATTTTCCCCAAATTTTTTTTTGGGTAAATTTAAGATGAAATTTGGGTAGAAAATAATATTATTCCAAAATTTTGTCGTAGAATGCATTTTAAAATTAGCTTTGTTAAAAAAAGAAACTACATTCATAATTATTTTTTAGGTTTATGCCAATCCATGCCAGTAAGTTTTCTTTTTCTTCCTTTCACAAATTAGGTAAATAAAACAAAAAAATGACATGCATTTTTATTTGCACAAACACGTGTTCCCTAAAATGTTTGTAATAATTGTGTTTATTTTGAAAATGGATACGGTAAGTGCAAAAAAGAAGTCCGAACGCGGAAGTTTTTCTTTTTCTTTCTCATGGATAAAAAAGAATCGTCACTTTTTTGTTTTTTTTTGTCGTCAAAAGAACAAAGGTTTCTTTTGAAAATTAAGGAGTTATGAAATATTTAGGATTCTCTTTTTACAAAGCATTTTTAAGAAAAAAACCCACGACAATTTCATTGTTTTAATTTTCTAACAATTGTAAGCTACATTAAACACAAAAAATAGAGATCAAAAATGAAAAGGCTTTTTTACTATAATTTTATTATGAATGAGAAAGATACTGTAGATTATTATAGATAAAATTTTAAAAAAATTTAGAAACAGGTTAACCCCGATCATGGGTAATCTCTTTTTTTGATACCATTAGTTCCGTATCAGAAATTGCTTACGAAGTAACTAACCACCAAAAAAGGATTATACCTATCCTTTTTCATTATCACTTTTTTCTGCAAAATTTGTTGAACCTTAAATCCTTTTCAACAAAACAGGAAACAAAGCTTTGTTGAAAAAATTTAAATCAGCTTACCCAATTTTTTAGGTGATTAAAATTTTTAAGGCAAAAAAAATTTTATAATTGAAGCTACCCAAAATTTTCGACCACAAACATTTTTAAGAGCTTTAAAATACACTTTTTTTAAATTTTTGCACAATTTTTTATTTGCTTGTTTTTTACAGTAACATAACAAGCTCAAAAACGCTTATATGTTTTTTTGTAAGAAAAAGTTTAAAAATTCAATTCAAGGATATTGAAAAATCTGTTTGTTTTTTTTGTAATTTTAAAACTTGAAATAAAAACAAACAAAGAAAAACTGTAAAATCATGTTTTTGATCTTTCTTCCATGCTTTAAACTTCATTCAAAAACATTATTAAATAACATCCTGATAATTCCCCTTTGCCTTTCTTTTTCCCTGTCTTTTCTGCCCCCTTTTTTGTTAAAGTCGTTTTGCAAACATTTGAAATACAGAAATAAAAAAAAACGTTGCAAAAGAATAAACTTGATAAAATAAAATTTTGAAAAAAACCTGAGAAAAACTTTTTAAACCAAAAAATAAAATAGTTGTTTTGCGTCACCAAAAAAAAGAGTTGTCACCAAGGACCAACAAATTTTTGAGGTTCTTTCTTTTTTTTCTTGTAGCATTTTTTTGAGTTGAGAAGTACTACTACAGATGATGACGTCTTCCGAACAAAGTCATCCAAGAAAAAACGAACAAAGCTTTAAACAAATAAAATAAAACAAATTTTTTGCATATAAAATAAAATACATTTTTAGGAAGTTAATCGGATGTGAACGGTGCCTACCAAATTATAATCAATGTGAATTAGGTCGACGCCTTCGAGGCACTGATTTTCAAGCTTTTTATCAATGGTAATGGGAAATATAAATTTGCATAAATAAATCATAAACTATTACTAGGGTTGTTCATTTCCCTCTCCCGGGAAATTCCCGGGAAATTTCCCGGGAAATTTCCCGGGAGATTTCCCGATTTTTTGCGGGAAATGGTTCTGATTTCCCGGGAAATATACAGTAATATTTTATGTTTTTACATTAAATATTTAAAAACGGGATAAATATGTAATAAAAACACTGTAAATAGTCAAAAACGATTAATTTGAGTATTTTACAGTCCTTTTATAGGTTATAAGGTTAATTTTGGTAAAATATTACTGTAGCTTGAAATACTGTAGCTCCGGGAAATTTCCCGCTATTTCCCGGGAATTTTCCGGGAATTTCCCGGGAAATTTCCCGCCTTTTTTCGATTTCCCGGGAAATGAACAACCCTAACTATTACCCTTTTTCAGTGACCATGGAGTTTGGGCTTTTCATGAAAAAACAGAGGAATGCTTCTGTCAAGCACATTTATATAAATCTCAAATTAGCTCGGATCGGGCCAAAATTGCAACCCTTTCAAATGGGGAAACAACAGATTTTATAAATGGATCTCCACTTCCCCGAGAAAGGGATGAAATGATTTTTGGAATGGATCAATTGCAACCTCCTCGATCCCCATCTCCTAATAAAGCCAACTCCAGCAACAAACATCATCATCAACAACAACATCGGTCAAGATCAAAAACGTATCTCAATTCTGCAGAATCTTCATAAAATATTTTTTTGAGTTGTTTTTCAAATTTTAAAAATCTACAAAATCTTTGTATTTTTGTATTTGAGTTTTTTGGGCGGAAGAAAAAGAATATGTGGGAGTTAATGAAAATTTATTTTGTATTTGATAGTTCTAAAATATAAGGACAAAATTTGAGAAAAAAATATGAGTAAGAATGGAATGCGTTTTTTACTAAAGTTTTGAAAAAAAAGCCACTTGTAAAAACAAACATTGTAAAACCTACGAAAAATTTGTGTCAATTTGAAAAAAGTTTTGACAGCTTTTTTTCAAACTGATTTTCTTTAATTTTTTATTTATTACAGATAGACGAATTTTAAATAATTACCGTATCCCATAAATTACTGTAGTTACAGTACACTAATGATTACGGTAGCTACAGTATACATAGAATTAGTGGTTTTTGGACTAAACTTTACTTTTTTTAGTTTGATTTTCTGATTTTTTAATCATTTGATTGCCATTAAAATTATCACACCTTCAAATACAATTACTTAGTCTTTACCAAAAAAAACTCGAATACACTTTTATTATTACACTGTTTTTTTTATTTGTTTTCTTTTTTAAAATCAAAGGAATTTTTCTTTTGTTATCTTTTTTTATTTTGTCTGAAAAAAACTATAATAAAAACTAGTCGGGTATTTTCTTGTGTCTATTTTATTCTCCATCACCACGTGGTTGAAAATCAAAAAATGTGATAAATTAAATCATCCAAAAAATTCTTTTACCAACGAACAACACCATGCGAGAAGAAGAAGAAGTTTTCTGAATAGAAAAAAGCATGGGAGAAGATGTGTGACGTTATATTTTTCTTGTTCTTCCTTATTTCTTTTTCATTTTCTTCTTCCCCCACCACGTGGTTATGGAATTTACAACTTTTTTTTAACAGACGACGACAAACGATGAAAAGAACAATAGAATTAAAGACAAAATTTTTTTTGATGTGTGTAAAAAAATTTGAAACAAAAACTTTTTTAACTGACTGATAAAAATTGAAAAGTTAAACTTTCGTGTCATCTTTTTTTTCTTACTCGTGAGCGGAAATGCAATAAACAAAATGTTTGTTTCCGGGTATTTTTTTGAGTTCGTTTTTATTTGGTGCATTTTTAAAGACAAAAAACTAAAACAATAAAAATGCAAAAAGAAAATGATGGAACGGATATCTCTCTTATGTGTACTTGGGATTTGATATATCCGTTTTAAAAAAATGCCATCGAGAAATATGATAGAAAAAAGAACTTGTTTGACTTTAGAGTGAAGGCAGTTTGGGGCGTTCTTCTTTCTCACGAGGAGAGAAAAAAATGCATGAAGCAAATTTGCGTCATTCAAATGCGAAAATGTTTCCACGATCATCAGTTTTCAACTTTTACATCTTTTTTGATGAAGATGACTTTTGTGTCTCCTCCCACTTTTTGGCAGATACTTTTACCTTAAAATTTCTTGAAAAAAAAGCAATTGAAAAGTTGACACAAAAATGTCTTTTTTATTCATTCAAGGGTTTTTTTTCAAGAATCGGAATTTGGCTGTACAACTCTCAAACTACAGTATCCATTTGTTGATCTTGTGAAACGTTTGAAAAGTTGAACTTGAATGAAGAGACAAATTTTTAAGTCACATTTGACGCTAATTAACTTAAAAATTTTGTCTTGACAGACATTTTTAACTAACTAAAACAAATTATTTTCCGCGTCGATGAAACACTTATTTGTTTTTGTTTATTTTTTTTGTTGTGTCTGTTATGTTCTTTCATGCTTTCTGTCTATTTTTCTGTTTTCCCCTTATTTTTTTCTCCCGCTTCTTCGTTAAAACATTTTTTTTCGTATATTTTTTTTGTTTGGTCTTTGAAGCTTTAAAAAAAGGAGTTTCAGTTCTTCGTTTTTAGTATTCTTTTCCCTATCATTTTTTTTCTAGGACATTCAAAATAAAAATATGTTTTTGAAAAAAGAGATATTTAAAAAAATATATATAAGATTTTACAAGTTCATTTAATTTTTTTAAAACTTAAAATATGTTTAGAGTTTTCTTTATCGGGAAAGCTTTTTTGAATTGTATTTTTTTGCAAAAGTATTATGCTTTTTTTGTAACAGAAAAAATATTTGGGGTCACGTCATTTTTGACCATACTGTAATTGCACTAATTGAGTTTTTAAACTTAAAAGTTAATTTTTTCTGCAGCTTTTTTAAAATTATTTTTTCGTCATGCTACATTTTATCTTAAATACAGTAATCTATTTTTAAAATTACTTTGAAAAGTTAACTCATTTCATTTTTTTCCTTATTAGTTTCCCATTCAAGTTTCCCAAAATTACCTCTAAAACTAAATGCAATGGGAACTACAAAAAACTCATTAAATTTTAGTCTTTTTTACTCTAAATTATTCATTCAAATTCTGCTTTAACTGTTCCTAAAAAATTTTAAAAAATTCCTCCCCCAACAAAAAATTTTGAGTTATCGTTTTTTGCTTTTTGCTTTATTTATTTTTTCGAAAATTTTCGGTGCTTTTGTTTTTTAACTTCCTTGAAAATAAAATGAATGTAATTTATCGTGGCAATTTATCTTTCAAACAAATAAATAAAAGGGGGCCATTCAAAATTTATCATTTTCCAGACTTGTTGGGGTTGGTTGATTTCACCCCCAATTTCCTCTCTTTTTCCATTTTTTAGATTACAGGAAATCCGAATAAATAAAACCTCTTTGAAAGCAGTAATTTTATATCCCTCTTCCAAAAAAGAGGGAAATTTTTTGAAATTTAAATTGAGTAAAAAAACCACCATCATTTTTCATGTTCTTTTGGTTCTTCAAAATTGAGATGGAGCAGTTAGTTTTTAGTCTTTTGACTGACCTCAACCAAAAAGGATTACAAACATGAGATTCATTTTTTGTACTTTGTCATAAATTTTTTTGATTGAACTTCGACATTAATCACATTCGCCTTTTTTATAAACACAATATTATATATTTTGTAGGAGACCAAAATCATAAAAAAAAATTGGGGGAGGTACTTTTTTGTTTATTATTTATTTTCATGCTCACGTGAAAACCCATTTTATTTCTCCGATTGCATTTTTTGTGACTGTCTCGGGTTTTTCTACCTATCTGTGGTGGGATCAAAGTATCTCTGAACCCTTTTAAAAAAATCAAAAGAAAAGTCTATAGAATGAATGATGAAATAAAAATATTTCTAACACTTTCGGAGATTATATTTTTGTGTGCCATATTTTCGTTATCATTCTTGCTGCAGCAAAAATAGCACCAGTAACGACAATGATCAATCTTTAGAGAATGAAAAAAGAGACCACCAAAAAATTATTACTGCGCAAAAAAAGAAAGAAAAACATTAAAAAATAGTTTTTCGATTTCTTAGATGAAGGATATTTTTAGTTATTTTTGATTTTAAAGAAAAAAATCTGTCGCCGAAAAATAATAGCATATCAAAAATGATGATGGAAAATGAATCAAAAAGCGCAAAAATGACTTTGATTTTTATCGAGCGCAAAAAGAGTTATTTCAAAACATAAAAATAATAAAAATATTTTTCTGTCATCTTTAAAATCTTTTAATGTTTCAAATTAATACGACATAAATAAACAAATTGTTTATTTATTTTTGTTGATTTTTATTTTAGTTTAAAAAATAAATGCATTCAGCCCTTTTTTATATATAAAGAGCAAAAAAGAATGAACTGATAATTATTTATTTTTATGGATGGTTTACGTCAGTTTTAATTAACCTTTATTCCCTCTCTTTTTTCTCTCTCCTACACTTTTCTTAAAGAAAAGGATTTGAAAAGATTCCATAGAAATGCGTTCATAATTTTTGCAAAAAAAATTTAAGAAAAAAAATGGCTGCTTAGTAACCGTAGAAAAAAAAATGAATCTACAATTTATTGTACAAAAAACAAAAAAAACGTAGAAAATTGTGGGGTTTCATACTTTCTGAGAATAATTTTGTGTGAGATCCGCCTTCTTTTTTTATCTTTCACTATCTAGAGATTGTCTGTCTCTCTCGAATTTTCTAGTAAATGCGCAAATTTTTTCTTTCTATTCGAATTGGTCCCTTTTTTGAGTCAGTTTAATTTTTACCTTAATGTTTCTGCAACAGCAGTCTTCCCTCCCTTTTTTCTTTTTGTTTTTAGGCTGAATGAGTCTATTCTTTTCAATTCTATTGAGGCTAGTTTGCTTATTTTTATTTATTTGTTTGCTCATATGGGAATTCCCCCCTTTTTCTTTCATGTTTTTTTGTTCAACGAACAAAAATGGAAAAAGGCCTGCCTTTTTTCGCGTCATCCTTAAAAGTAGCTTTATCCATGAAAAGCGAAAAGCTGAAGTCCTATCCGAAAATCTTATTTTTATCAAATTATGTTTATCAAATCCCTTTCCCTTTCTTTCCTTGTCTCCAAAGAAGCTGTTTACATCAAAAAATTTAATTTAAATCACGTCAAAACTTATTTTTCGTGATCCTTGAGATAAAAAGGAGTGTTGCAACATTTTTAACAAAAAACACAAGTTTCTATTTCATTTTTGTTCATTCATGCACCTGATTATCTTTCTTTTTGCCCTCAAGTCTTATGGTTGATTTTTGTTACATTCTTTCATGATGGAAAGAAAAAGAAGAGTTTTGTTGTAAACAATCAACAAAGTTATTTAGCAGCAGCAAAAAGAAAAAAAAGAAGGAAGCAACAAAATCAAAAATGAAATGAGTAAAAAAAATCCTGTCTAGCTTTTTTTCTCTTCCCTCGAGGCAGCAGCTTAATTTAAAGGAAAATAAAGAAAGAAAAAGATTTGCGAGAAATCAATCAGCGGTCATTTTTTTCTATTTTGCTGTTATGTTTTTGCCCCTTTTTGCTGCTGCCTGCTGCTGCTGTTAATGGATGTTGAAATTGTTTCCCATTCCTCGTCAGCATTTGTCTTCTCCAAATATTTTTGACTCACACTAATGTCCTAAACCACCACCTGCATTCACTGCAAAAGGCACTTTCTGAACTTTGAGATTTTATTTTCATTCCCCCTATTAAAAACACATATATTTATTATTTTGCAGAAAAAAACAACACCTTTTAGCAAGGAAAAGATTTCATATGTTTCGTGTTCGATGATTCTTATCTTTTTCTCCGGTGTTTTCCATTTTAACAACAAAAAGGGGCGTTCACCTTCTTTTCTTCTTTCTTTTTTTATTTAAAGTATAAACATTTTTTTTGTTATTTAAAATATTTTTTCCGGATATATAACTGTCAATGAAAAAAGTTTTTATAGCATTTTTAAACAAGGCCAGTCTTTTTTTGCATTGAACCAATACTAAAAAGTTTTTGAATGTTGTCATTTTTCTTTTTGTTTTGGGATTTCTTTTATCTTTTTTTGCAGCGGCATTTTTCCTTTGTTTTTTGGATCTATGGCATTTTTAAAAATTTGACTTTTTTATTTATTTTGTTAATAAACATGTTGTTTGGTTATTATTTTTCATACTAAACTAAATTATTATAGTTTTAAAGCTGTTTTTGCCCTTTAGGCATTCATGCCATTCTATAAAAAAGTATAAAACTGTTTTTTATACTTATTTTATTTTGTCCTTTAAATTCTGCCCTCCTCTTCATTAAATTTTGTCATTTTTTTATTTTGCGTGTTAAGGTTTTTTACCACCCAAAAAATCCCAAAACCAAAATTAAACCTTTTTATTTTTTCAGTTTTACCGTAACTTTTTACCACATTCAAAGTTCCTTCCTTCTTGAGAGAAGCTTCTCCGAATAAAAAAATGCCACAAATTAAAGCTGTAATTTTTGATTTAAGTGGAGTAATTTCACTTAAACAATCAACTTCAACGTATTGGAAAAAGCTTGAAAATGAACGGGGCCTCCCTGAGGGGTCAATAAAGAAGACATTATTGAGCAAAGAATTTGCTGCAATTTCTTATGACCTTTTTACCGGAAATCGAAGTGCCGAAGAAATTGAACAAAATGAATTCATTCGACTTTTTAATCGTCAAGTAAGTAATTCATTTCTAATTACTGTAGGCTACAGTATGCAACCGATTACTGTAGGCTACAGTATATATTTTCCACAGTTACAGTATCCTAATTGTTCTTACAAATTTTAGCATAATACTGCATCAGAGCCATTACCAGTAATTCGAAATTGGTTTGGTGAAGGTACATCTTCGCTTGATCTCGATGAAAATATTGTTGAAGCAATTGATGCCCTTCGAGATGCCGGAATTAAAGTTGCACTTTTAACAAATAATTATTATTTGAATAAACAAAAAACTGTTCGTCGACTTCCATCTGATCGAAGCAGATTTGATGTTATTGTTGAATCATGTGTTGAAGGAGTAATGAAACCACATGAAAATATTTATCATGTAAGTTTACATAACATGACTTTGGAGTACTGTAGGAATTTCATCATGTTTATAAACATTAAAAATGTTGCAACTTAAGTGAGAATTGTATCATTGTTTTACATCTTTTTGAGTTTTTTTAAATGATGCAATTACTGCAGATATTACATCATGCTTATGAAATTTAAGTAATGAAACCTAATCACTTTTATCATTTTCAGTTAACAATTGATCGACTTGCTTTACGTCCAGCTGAATGTATTTTTGTTGATTCACAGAAGATTCATTGTGATACCGCAAAACATCTTGGAATGAGAACAATTTATGCTCGAGCAAATGAACGGGAATGGGCCCTTGCCGAATTGGAAGACATGCTAAATGAGGATGCCCTCTCCGATGAATCATATGAATCAGATTCAACTGAACAATCTTCTTAATCTCAAAAATTTATCTCTTCAAATTTGATTATTTCTCTTTCATTCAAAAAAATCTTTGTTATTTCCCAAAAATACAAAAACACCTTGGATTCGAGCTTTATCAAATCATCATAGATTAGCTATTCTTATTGTTGTTGTCTTTATTAAATCTGTTTTTTGTTTGTATAAAAAAATTATATTGTTCATTCCTTGTTTGTTGTTTATTTTGTTGTGTCCTTTTTCTTTTCCTTTTGACAAAGATGAAAATCTGATTATGGGTATTTTTTCAATCTTTTTTTAAAAAATAATAACCAAAATACAGGCTTTCAATAATCTTATTGTTGTGTATTTGTATTCGCTCAATTATGTCTTATTTACCTGATACGGTTATATTTTTTATTCAACAAATTTCTATTATCTTTGTTTCATTATTCAATCATTATCCACAAATATAATTGCAATACTTAAATTCAATAAAATAAAAATTTTAATTAAAATTAAATTTCTCTACAGTTGTTTCCCATTTTCCATCATAATTTTTACCAGAAATTAGTCGCTTTTCAAAAAATGTTACAGAATCATTTTGATCCACGAGAAGAATAGAATGGGATCGGGTACCGTAATCAATGGTAGAAGGTTGTTGAATGAAAAGTGAAGTTAAAAATTTGATTGAATCTCGAGGCATTCCACGTTGAAGTTCATACTGTGAATCAGGTTCACATCTGAAAAAAGTTATACAATTTTTGTGTTACAGTAAGAATTGCCTAAATTTTATTGTTCGACGAAAAATGATTTCGTAATTTCCGTTTTCGTTTTGTGACAAACAGTTTCATCATTTTTTCTTTTCTTGTTTTCAAGTTTTCGCTGTTGTTTTTCTTTTTTTAATTTTGACAAATGTTTTTTCTTTGTCAAAGAATCAAAAGAAAAAACTATTTTGTGACAATTTTGATCATAAAACAAAAAAACCCCCTCTTTCTCAAGTGTGAAAAGGATCATCAAAAATCTGACAAACGTTTGTTTGTGTTTATCACAAAAAATTTTTTCTTTTGTTTTCCATAAATTTTTAAAATCCAAAACCCTCAGTTTTTTAAAAAAAAAATTAAAACAAAACTTACAAAAGTGTATCAGTTGCAACTTTTTGAATCAAAGCTTCGATTAATTCTTCTTCCGATGAATTTCCGCAAGTTTCAATCACTTCCGTAAAAAGTTGTTTTCCACGTTCAACTTTTTTATACGGAATTGTTGGAGGTGAATTTCCAAAACCATAAATTCCAGCTGGCCAATTCTTTGGTTCAACAGAAGTCACATATTTATGGGTCAAAGAATACAATGAAAAAGTTTTATCAACATTTCTAAAAAATTGTTTATATATTTTTGCACTAGAAATATTATAATGAAACGTCAGAAACTTTGAACTCCAATTTTTTTTTAAAAGTAAACAAAGTCTAGGTTAGAAACAAAAAGGTTCAATAATTTTGTTTTAAATTTATCAAAAAAATAAAAATGATATCATTCTTGGTTGAGATACTGTAACTTTAGTGTACAAAAGAAACACAAATTACAGTACCCAAAATGTTATTTTTGAACTATTCTAGTAACTTTAATTTGAAAATTTGAAATTAATGTAACCTTACAGTTTAATTAAAAATCGAAAATATTTTGTTATTTTTAGAGGATAAAGCAATCTATGTAAAATTTAAATTTACAGTAATATATTTTGGAAAAAACTTAAAATTGGTCAAAAACTTTTTTCATTTCGTTACAGTAATTTAACCACAAAAA
Organism: Panagrolaimus sp. LJ2414; assembly: GCA_024447195.1. NCBI lineage: Eukaryota > Metazoa > Nematoda > Chromadorea > Rhabditida > Panagrolaimidae > Panagrolaimus > Panagrolaimus sp. LJ2414. The sequence continues at coordinate 794,726 of JAMRXY010000297.1, read as the reverse complement.
AATTGAGATTACGGTAATCATGTGTTTTACAAAAGCCATTTCGAAAACAAAAAAGTTTTACAGCAAATTTTAAAATTAAAATTTTTAAAGATTATGTCTTACTGTAATCAAAATTTAATAAGTACAGTACACCTTTGGAAATTACTGTAATCAAACATTTGTTTTAAATAACCAACCTTTCAAGTCCAAGAAATTGAAATCCATTAAATTGTTCGGCATCTTTGACTAATTTTGAACAATATTCTGGTAAATTCAATGAAGAATTCAAAAAATTTAGAACAATAGCACCTAAAAAATTAAATAAATTATCACAAAAAAAATATAAAAGTGATCAAACCTCGACTTGGAGCAGTTTTGTTTTTATCTTTTTCGGGTTGGGTGATTGAAAGAAGAACACCGATTTTGCCATTCTTGGATGCCCCAAACCAGGTTCCTTTTTCATCAGCAGCTTCATCCCTTCCTAATAATTTTTGAAGTTCAAAAAGCAATGTTTAAACAGAAAAAATTAATTACCAGCTAATATTTGATCTTTCCAAGCTAATTTGGATGTTTCACGTGCCAAAAATTCATCTCGATTATTCAAAATAATTAATTTCCATCGACTTTTAAATTCTGGAGGACACACAAAAATAAATGTTACACACATTTTTGAAATTCTAAATTTTTGAAAGATAAATTTAATTTTTTGAACAGTAAAAAATATCGATTTTAAAACATTGGTCAATGTTCAATATTTTATTTTGTGATAAACAAGAACATTTATTTTTATGCAAAAACAAGGACAAAAAGAGACGGAACCAAAACCAAAAAAGCAACAAAAATGATGATGAAAAAAATTTAAAGTGGAAATACACAAAAAAAAATTAAGTTGATAAATACAAAGAACGCAGTTTAGAGCCTGTGGCTTACAAAATTGAACCTTGTAGCTTGAGTTGTTAAAACATCAAGCTACAAGGTTCAATTTTATGTGGTGATAAAATTATTAGAAATTTTTAAAAGTTTAATTTTTTTAGATAAATTAAACTTTTTAAATAACCATTTGATATCCAAATTGTGATTCTCTGGAATATCCAGAACGATGAAGTCCTCCTCCTCCTCGATTATGTTGTTTTGGAGATGATGGTGGTGCGGAAGGAGGAAAAGTTGCAATATTTTGCATCATTGAAAAAATACGATTTTGAATTTCGTCAACTGTTGAAGAGTACCGAGTTGGGATATAACTTCCATGATGGGGATGGTGATCAAAATATCGGTCAGGTTGTTGTTGCTCTCGATGAAAGGCATCCCGGGACGGATAAATTATTGACCATGAATTTCTATTTGGACTATTTTCTAAAAGAGGGGAAAATTCTCGTTCATTATTGCCCCAGGGTCGATGTTGGAATGGTTGTTTTTGCGGTTCAGGTTTTGAATGATATCTTTTATTATCGATATATTGATACGGTAGTGAGAATGGAAATGGTGGCATTGAAGATGAAGGGTATTCATCTGTAACCAATGGTGGAGGTGATGGAAAATGACTACGGTAATTAGGTCTTCCAATTTCAAAATCTCTTAAATATCTTCCAGATTTATCAATATTTCCATATCTCATAAACATTGTTGGTTCAGAAGAAGATGTGGCAGAACGAGATGATGGCATTTCAACAGAATATTCCATGAAATGTCCCATTGGTTGGTCATCTGTAACATCTTAAAGCTTTAATATTTGGAGCTTAAACTTATACGGTAAGACTAACCTTGATAATATTCTTCTGCAAAACAGAAAAAATTATTCAAGCAAAGAATAAAACTAAAAACAACCAGGTGAAACATTTTAAAAACTTTCAAACTGATTTTAAGAAATTTTTAAAATGCCTGTTTTTTATTTTCACGCTTGCTTTTTCACTTCATTTGCATCCTTTCTGTTATGATATCCAATGGAGAAACTCGTTGACCGCTTTTCCATCGTTAAAAAACACTGATTTTTTACGTTTTTTGTAAATTCCGGTCCAATGAGAAAATTTTTAATAGGCGGAGTTTCGTTTTAATGTACTGTCAATGATAGGAGGAAAATTCAGAGAAAATGTGTCATCTTTTAGAAAAATGATGGAAAACTAGCTGCAGCAAAAATTTCATTTTTTAACCGTTTTTTCTGAGATTCAAAAAACATCAGAGTTTTAAAGAGAGATAAAATCGAAGAGACCATAAGGGAAATGTTCAATTGTTTTTTTTATATTTTTGCGAGTGATACAAAAAAATATGTAAAAAATTATTCTGCAAAAAAGGGGAAGAAATAATAAAGGAATTGTGCATCATCATCAAACACAACATCTCTATCTCTCTCCCCCTTTGTGTTTAGTCTACCACACACAAAAATATGCATGCAAAAAAAACGAATGATTTTTTAAAATTGGCGCAAAAAGATCATCTGTAAAAAAATGAAGGATAAGAAAGGAAAGATAGCAGGCGAACGCACAACTCGAAGCAGTTGTCGTTCCAGATGCACACACATTTTTTCTGTTTATTCATCGTTTGTCTGGGAGGGGATGAGTGCTGACACGTTGCTTGCTACTTCTTTCTTCTCTTTCTGCCGTCGATAAATATAACCACCACCATTTCTTCCCCTCTTAAAATATTGCTAGGTCACTAAAAACCGACGAACAAATCGATTTTTAAGCTCAAAGCAAAACAGCCCCTAACAAAAAAAATTGGTCTTATAAAGATTTCTTCATTTGGCGCACTTTACCTCTTAAACAAAAAAATATATGCAGCAACGTTTTTTTAGCGTTGATGAATTGTCTCGACGCGTTCCTAACAATCGTTTCATGAATTTTATGTTACAATTTTTTGATAAAAACTTTTAGAATATCTAAGAAAAAGATTATGGTTCGTCGTGGGAATCGCAGAACCAGTAGTACAACAGCAAATCCGGCACCTACAGCCACAATCGCAACAACTACATTAGTTGAAGAAGAAGAAGTCCCCGTTGATGTTGAAGGAGGTGGAGAAGATGTTCAGATTGCTGTGGATGATGATGAACCCCCACTCTTGATGCCGCAGAAAATGCCGCCACCTGATGAAGTCCCTATCACAACAACCGTACAAGAATATGTTGGTGAAAATGTAAGCGATTCAGAAAAAACTTTCATCTCTAAATATACAAATCATCTTTTAGGGAGAAACGTCATATATTGAAGTTGCAGAAGGATATGGTAATTATTCTGCCCTTATATTTTCTGGATCTAAAGTTAATTATTGTCTTTTAGGCGATGAGGCATATTACGTTGAAGGTGATCTTGGTGATGTAAAACCCGAGGATTATATTGTTGATCCAAATAATGTTTGTTGTGGTATATGTGGTGAAGTTATGCCGTATGATACTCTTATGCAAGAACATTTACCAGCAATGCATCCAGAAGTACTTGCTGATGGAGAACCAGATTTTGAAGAAGTTTCATATGATGTAAATTCTATTTTTGTTTAAGTAAAATTCATCACAATCTTTTACAGGTATGGCTTAAAGATCGAATGGAAAAGAATCACTATGGATACGATGAACATGGATATTATGAAATGCAACGTCATCACAATCGAGTTAATCGACCTCTTCGAAGAGTTAGTCAAATTCGAGTTAAAACATCTACAATGACTTTGGATGAATTGGAAAGTTCATTAAAGAAGAAAATGGTTGAAAAATTGGGTCGAAGTGTTCCCGTTACTCTTGTCGATAAACAACATGCTCGTTGTGGAATTTGTAATGCTGTTGTATCACTTAACAAAAAATTTGAAATTGTTCATTTAACTCGTCATTTTAATGCTTGGCATCCATCTTCCCATAAATGTGCTGGACAATGGGGTAAACAACCTGTAAGAGCCTTTTGTTTGAGTCTAAAATACTTATTAGTGGTATCTGTTTTTTAAGGGTCTTGCTCCAGGATATGGTAAACCACTTTCTGCTGCAGATATTGCTGTCATTGATACCCAATTGGGAGCTCATGATAATTTGCAATGTATTTGGTGTGGTATGTTTATGGATGGTGCAGCTGTTGGAATGCATTTTCATGAAGTTCATCCAGATGAAATTGAAGTCCCAAAATGCAATTTATGTTTACAAGTTTGTTTATTTCCTTTATTGTTTCTCTTATCAATTTTTAATATTTTAAGGAAGTATTAATTAATGCTCGGTTAACAGAAAGATATGGTGATCATTTTGATGTTGTTTTACCAGATGAAAGACATTATAAATCTCTTAAATATAATTCTACCCATTCAAGTGAAAATGCATTGGAAAAGGCAATAGTTCGAAATATGCAACGTGAACAGAATGGTGAAGCTCCTCCACCTGTTGAAGAAGACGATGAAGAAGATGATGTTGAAAATATTAAGCGTGGACCAGCTGGATATTCAAATAGTCGAATGACATTTGGTCGAAGAAGTAAACCAAAAAGACATTTTGTTATGCCATCTCTTCGACAAGCTGTTCCAGTTGATTCTCAATATGTTGAACCTGTAACTGATTGTCATTGGAAATGTAAACTTTGTGGAAAAGATATTCTTGCTGCTGTTATTAGTGCAGGAACAATTCGGCATTATCGTGATCATCATCCTAATGAACTTTCGGATTGTCAAATGGAACTTTGCAAAACTCGTTTAGAGCGACTTAGTGATGGTTGTATGGAATTTTTAAATCCAAATGAAATTGAATGCCTTATTTGTCAAATGACTTATCCACTTCATAAACCATTTAATATGTGTCGAGCTGTTCGGCATTTGAAAGCTAAACATCCTCAGCAAATGCCTGAATATGAAGGTACTGCAATTAAAGTTGAACCAGTTGCAAAGAAACGCCGCATTGATCGAGAACTTCATCCTGCTGGTGAAGATGTTACTGAAAAGTATGAAATTACTGATCAAGCAACATTGGAAGATCTTCGTGATAAATACAAAGTTGAATTTACAAAGGTTCGTAAAATATTTAATATTGTACCTATTAATCAATACGTTTGTTAGGTCTTGGATGTTCGAACATCAAATAATGATCAAGTTTATATTCTTGTCAACAGTGAAACACGAATTGATCAACATGCTGTCGATCAAGTTTTATTGCAAATAGAAGCAACTGAGCCTCGATATGATGGTACACCATTTGTTGTTCAATATGCTCCAAATGCTGACGAAGAAGAAGGTATGGAAGAAATTGCTGAAGAGCATCATTATGTAGATGAAAATGAATTACAAATTAAGGCTGAAGTTGACGAGTAAGTTTTAAACTCTACCATACTTTTTTACCTATTGATATTTTTAGAAATGAAGCTGCTGGAATGACTTCATCTCCACATGAACAAATTGCTGAAGATGCATCACATCATATTGAAGTTGAAATTAAGAACGATGAAAAAGTTGAAGAAGAAACTGCCGAAATCGAAGAACATCCTGTTGTTGAATCTACAGAAAATGATGAACAACCCAATACCTAACTTATTTTGTATTTTTCGTTTTATAAAAACCTTTTTATGTTACGGTACTTTTGTTTTGTAATTAATAACAACAAATTGTTCGTTACATTTTAAAAAAAATTTTTTTGTTTATATTTGTCTTTGAATACACATCTTGTTGACGCTACATTCATTATTTGTTTTCTTTCTTTTTTAAATACCAGCATAAAATAATTAATTACTTGACATACGATGCATACATACGAATGAAGAGCAGCTTCCGACAGTAACTTAGATTTTTTTACAAACCAAATGTGATTGACATTTCAAATTGAGATATTATTTGTCATATTATGCTTGCTAATTACCGTAAAATTTCAGATGCATTATAATTTTTGGATAAACACAAAATGCCAGCTGTTCATTAAAATTTGTTTATCAATGAATTTGCATGAAAAAACGAATGATAAAGTGAAACTTCATGCATTTCTTGGACAATAACTAGCCGAAAAATACTGACCGACAAGTAGCTTTCTAAAAAAGAAAATAATACCATCAAATTTATTAAAATCAACGAAATTTAATGGAGTAATGTTTGAAATATTTATTGGAACGATTATAGAAATTGTTTTTCTTGGAATATGTATAAATTTTACGTTGATTTTTTGTCAAAAGAAGAAACCTGTTGAAGATTTAATGGCACGTCCAACTTTTACGGCTCCTGCTACGGTATGTTTTTAGTTTTTACAGTATCCTGGAATGAAGGTATCATATTTTTAGACAGCTCGTGCATCACAAGAAGTTCGAAAGGTCAATAATACAAAAGATGGAAAGCCTACAATTGAACATACGATATCGATAAAATTGGATAATAATGCGGATGATGATGATATGCGTAAGTTTTTTTGTGGGACAAGTCTGATGCCTCTGGGTTATCAAACTTTTCTCTTCCAAATTTATCTACCGTAATCTTTTGTTTATAGAAGGACCTCGAGAATCAATGAGCCGTGATCCAATGACTGAAATGCCTGCAGGAACTCAAAAGCCTCGGGTTCCAGCTATCCCAGAAGCATATGATCCTGATATTGGTGCTGAAACTCCACCATCCAATTTACAATGGGATCCAAACAAGGATCCAAGAAAAGAAGCAAAAGAAGAAGAAAAGAAATCTTCAAAGAAGCCGGCGGTTGCTTCTCCAATGGTAAAAGATCAATCACAATCAAAAAGAAAGCGGCAAAAAACTGTGGATTTAGATGCAACACAAGAATTCAAGCCTTCCAAAGAAGAAGCTCTTCCACAATCACATATTCCATCCAATAAACCTCTTCTTTCTTTGAAATCTGCAAGATCAAGTAATCCAAAAAGAAAAACTAAAAGTAAACCAAAGAATGGCGGGAATACAAATAAATCACATCGAGCTTTTTCGGCAATGTCAATTAAAACTCAACAAACAACTCCAACTCCAAAACAAAGAACTGCTCAATCACCAAATTGTTTATCAAAGCAAAAGCGTGAAGATGGAACAAAAGAGCTTGATCCAACACAAAATGATGAACAACCACCTAATCCTACTTAACAACTTGTATAAATGTTTTTTGATTAAATAAAAATAAACCTTTTTAATGTATTTACCTATTTATCTAATATATAATAACAACAAACAAAACATATCAAAGCTTTTTCTCTTTTTCAGAAGTTGAATCCAATCTTTGAATACCCAAAAGTGCACGAACACGTTCTTCATAACTTCGAGTAAGTTCAGGAGTTTCTTTCTAAAAAATGATTATATAAATACCGTATAAGATCAAAAGCGGCGTGGCCATTAGGAATAGCTTTGGGACATTGCTTCGACGATACGTAGATATAAAATTTATTCAACCAAGTAACACAGTATCCCACAGTATCCGGTCTTTAACGCCATAAAAAGTGCATACCTGATTTCTATAACTATACCAAGTATCAGCAAATTCTTTTACTGTAGGATGCTGGAGAATAGCCTTTTCATTGCCTTCATTGTTTTTAATTGCTTCAGCCGCAGGTGGAATTTTTACATCATCACTTTTCTCAGCAGAAGTTGATTTTGCAACTTTTTCAACAAGTTCAATAATTCGCTTTTCAGTTTTTGATCCAGTAAATTCAACTTTAATATTGTCATCTCGTAACTTTTGTTCTTCCCATGGTTCAAGCTTCTGCGATTCATAATAGAGTGCTGTAAGCAAAAAGTCAGCATATTCACGATTCTGTTTTCGAGTATGACATCGATCAGTGACAATTGTTACAGTATCTGTTTCTTCATTGTATCGATTACCAACAAGATGACGGAATTTTTCTTTATCATGTTCATTGAATTTGAAAGAATCCAATTTTACTTCAATAGTATTTGTTCGAGCTCGAGGATCACGAAGTGAAGTTCCTTGATGAAGATAATCACTATAGGTTACAGTAACAGGAAAATGCTTTTCAGCCAATGATGGATCATTGATAAGTTCTTTTGGAAAAGGTGTACAGAATTCTAAAAAGGGTATTAAAAATGTTAAACATTAATGTAAGAGACAAGATTTACTTTTGATAGCTTCACAATGTCGTTTAATATGTTCTGGTGTTAAATGTAAAAAGTTTGGAATTTTCAATAATTCTAAATTTCCAACTTTTTTGAAAGGTGCTCGTTTTTCAGGATATTTGCGAGATCCCATTCGAACTGGTAATGGAACAACTGATGATCGATAAGTTGCTGCAGCTGGCCAAACACTCGGCCAATCTTGGTCGGGAGACATTTCTTCAGCACGAGGTCGACGAACCTAAATAATCGTGTTAATATTATTATAAAGCTGTGTATATTACACTTACAGCTAATCGATCATGAATATCTGGACGACTAAATTTTGGATGCTCTGCTCGACCAGTCATTCGTTCAAGTTGTAATTGTGCACCAAGTTTCCGCTTTGGCATAACATATAATTCACGAAATTGTTCACCCTATAATTAATTATTCATTTATTAGACTAATATCCAAGTAAACTAAAAAACATTACCTGTGAATCTGTTTGTTCTTCTAAGCGATGTCTTTGATCTTCTTCACTTTCATAGCTTCCAGTTCCAGCAGCTCTTTTCATTCGTTCAGCCAGTGTTGATTGGTATCGAATTCCTGCTGCAGCTGCATATTGTGATGGTAAAGAACTAATTAATAATGTTGCTTTTGAAGTAATCATAATTTAAAGTATAAAATTTAAAAGAAAATATTACAAAAATTAAGTTTGCAACAACAAAAAACTTTGAAAAAAATTTAGCAAAGTTTAACACAAAATTTCTTGTCAAGAAAAAAGTGGGCAGGTTTTCTTTGAAGTGGAACTTCAAGCTTTTCAGATTTTACTTTTTTGTTTTTACAGTTGTTGTTTTTCTAAAAAATATTTCGACGATTTTAGTAATACAAGACCATTTATTAACTGATAAACAACTTTGGAAATATTCCTAGAAGGTTAAACATTCCTAAACACTGTTTTTCTAAAACATTATCTTTATACATATTTTCTACAGTAATATGCTATCTCATATATGTATATATTTCACATGTGGATAAAGCGAAATGAACAAAAAATGATGAAATAGATATAGCAGCGAATAAAAATCAAACGAATGATGCAACATTGCAAAGAGCCGACTGCAAAAAATGCAAATAAACAAGTGTTGAAATTCGTTTTAGTTTTCAAAGACTTTTTTCTGTTACATTTTCGAATTACAAATTCTGTTAATTTTTTTAAAAAAGATTAAAAATTCTGAAACCGAAATGAATGAGGGCGAAGAAATGATTACTGAAACAATTGAAATTCCGAATGTGTGTGTTAAATTTGGTAAGGAAAACTTGGTGATTCTAAAAATTGGAGGAAATAAAAGCTGTTATTTTGTAATTCAATTTTAAAAGTTTATTTTTAGTAATTGGACGAAGTGGTAGTCAAATTGCTGCAATTCAACGGGAATCTGGATGCCGAATTCAGATTAGCGGATTTTCACTTACTTCCGCGAATATGAATACATGTGTTTTAATGGGTACAAAAAACAGTATCATGTAAGGTTTTGTTTTTTTACTTTTTTTAATGGAGACGGATTTTTTATTTGACGCCATTTACTGAAACCGATTTGCCTGAATTTCGAAATTTTTTATTTTTATTTTAATCAAGCAATTCAGGATCATCAAATGGTCCAAAACTGCGATATTGAAATTTCATTAAAAAATAAATAAATTTTAGTCAAGCAAAAAAATTGATTAATGAAACTTTAATTAAAAATGATGTCTTCCCCCAACAACTTTCCTCTCATACAGTATCCCCATATTCTGTTCCAATTGGACATATTCAACGAACCCTAAATATTCCTGGGTCAAAATGTGGTTTAATTATTGGCAAAAATGGGGATATTATTAAAGCCCTTCAACAACAATTAAATGTTAAAATGTGGCTTTTTCAAGAGAGTACGGTAACAACAAATTTACCCAAACAACTTCATATTGTTGGAACTTTATTTAATGTTATAAAAGCATGTCAAGTAATTGAAAATATTATTACGACGGATACTCCGCCTGCTTTGGTTGTTGGCTTAAAAACGATGGGAGAAGTTTATGTTCCGAGAAGTTGCGTTGCAACAATCATCGGCAAAAATGGTAAAATGATTAAAAAACTTCGAACTGAATCACATTGTCAAATTCAATTCAAATGTAATGGTAAGGTTGGGGTCATTACCAAGTGTTTATTAGATAGGGTTAATCTCTGACAAGTTGGATAAAACCCTTTGATCTTATGCTGCTATCGGCAAAACATCAAAGGCGGTCTGATCTTTGCGATATTGATGTGTGCCTTTAACAATCTTCTTTGATTCCTAATGTTTATATATTAAATTTTACAGAACCCCCAAATAGCTTTGAACAATGTGCAACACTTGTTGGAACTCCAGAAGAGATTGCCCGAGCTTCTCAAATGATTTCAGAGGTTCTTTCTGAAGCAAGTGAAAAGCGGAATAATTTGCATTCTGGTAAGTATACGGTACTTAAACACTATGTCTGTATCATCTACAACAAATCTCATTTTTGTCCCAACCTAAAATACAAAAAATATCCATCTTTATTTTTAGTTGCTCAATTACCGTATCACAATATGAATCAAGCACAAATGCTTCCAATGTTTACATCTACCGTATCCAAACCGATAACCTTTCAAGATTACAGTACTCAATGGGCAGAATATTATGATCAATCTGAAATGTATTTCCAACACTACATTAAAAAATAATAAATTTTTTCAAATTTCCACACGTTTTTTAAACTTGATAATATTTCCGATTTTTACTTCTTTCATCTAATTTTCCTTACAACAATTGATAATTTGGTTTTCCCGTAATAAAAAAATTATAATCGCAAAACTTGGTAATCCTAATGCATAAATATCTTAACTAATGTGGTTTAAAGTAACATCTTATGAGGCATTCTGATTCATAATTGTAAGTGTTGCAAAATTCTGAAAAACTTATAAATTTTTTGAACTTTTTCTATCATAAAATTATTTTCATTTCATTTGTTATATATTGTCTTGCCACGATTGATTTGACATGTTTTTAATTTTTGTTACTCTGATTTTTAAAAATTCTGATCTTTTTAAAAAGTTTTACAGATTAGCACCTGTGTTATAACAATGGCTGAAAATAATTTTGATCTCTATAGTGAAGATGAAATGGAAGTTGATGAAAATGGTGAAATACCTGAATCTAAACGCAAAGTATTTTTTCCTTTGTTTTTTACTTTTACATTTTCTTTCAATTTTTTAGGTTTACATTCCTGGTGTAAGCCGAGCAATTCGTGAAGATGAAGAATGGGACTTTGATCCTGAAGCTTATCGTCTATTTCATACTTTTGAAACAAGTGAGTTGTTGTTGATGCTGGATTACATACATATTTTAAAATTTGTTTTAGCAAAACCTTGCCTAAGCTTTGATGTAATTGTCGATGAAAGTGGTGATAATCGTTCACAATTTCCGCTTAGTTGTTGCTTAGTTGCTGGAAGTCAAGGTGAAGAAAAGCGTAAGAATGAATTATATGTGATGAAGCTTTCAAATCTTTATGGAATGGAAAAAGAAAAGGAGGCTAAAAGTGATGATGAAACAGATGAAGAAAGTTCAAGTGAAGATGAAGAGGAAGAAGAAGGAAAGCCTGCAAATTCTAAGAAGGATAAAAAGCTTCCAATTTTACATTCAGCAACAATTGAACATTCTGGGAATGTTAATCGTATTCGAGCCGCAAGATTAGGCGTCAGTTCAGTTGCAGCAGTTTGGAATGATGTCGGCAAAGTTCAATTATGGAATCTTACCGAAGGTGTCCGAGTTGTTGTAAGGGTTTTTAAATTTTCTGTTTACTAAACTAATAACATTTCCCTGGACAACACTAAATATTAATTACTTATTTTAGGATCAAATGGAAGGTGAATCAAAGAATCAAAAGCTCCTTAAACAAATTCCAATTTATTCATTTGATCATCGGGCTGAAGGTTACGGCTTGAGTTGGTCTCCATTAACAACTGGAATGCTTGCAAGTGGTGATCAAAAAAATAAGGTTTGCTGATTTTATTTTTGTATCTTTTTATTAAGGGTATTTATTGTAGATATACATTCATAACATGGGTGATGGTGGTACTTGGAGAACGAATGGCACGGCATTATCAGGCCATACGGATTCAGTTGAAGATATTCAATGGTCATATACTGATGCTAATTTGTTAATGTCATGTTCAGTTGATCAATCTTTACGATTATGGGATGTTCGAACAACACCAAAAGATGCTTGTGTATGTGTTGTTGAACAGGCACATGATGCAGATATTAATGTTATTTCATGGAATCCAAGTGATCCTTATGTTGTTTCTGGAGGTGATGATGGAGTTCTTAAAGTTTGGACAATGCGTTCACTTCAAGTAAGATTTAGTCTGTCGTAATTAAAGAAGCTACAGTATCCCCTCACTTTTTAGCAAAAAATGCCTGTTGCAACTTTCAAACATCATAAAGCTCCAATTACATCAGTTGAATGGTGCCCATCTGAATCTGCAACCTTCCTCGCCTCAGGTGAAGATGACCAAGCAACAATTTGGGATTTGGCACTTGAAACTGAAAGTGGTGAAACTGTTGCCGATGTTCCACCTCAACTTCTCTTTGTTCATATGGGTCAAAAAGAGATTAAAGAAGTTCATTGGCATCGACAAATTCCTGGCCTTGCTCTTACAACTTCTCTCACAGGATTCAATGTTTTCCGAACTATTAGTGTTTGAATTGTGGCTTCTTTTATTAAATATTATTTTTATTATTTTGCTATGCTTGTCATATTAAGAACTCGGTGATGCATAAGCAGATATTGTGTTTTTATTTTGTTGAATTTTTCGTTCGTTGCCTTTTTGATATATTTGAAAAAAAGTGTTATAGAAAAAATTTTTTTTAATAAAATATTCTTCAAATATTATTAGGTGTGGGAAGGCAAAAACAAAGCGGTCATCCGACTTTCTTTTTTGGGGTATGAAAAGTGCAGATGAAGTGAGCTTTATAGTTGAGTGCCATGGCATATTTTTTTGCACAAAATTTTAGAATAATAAAATTACTGTTGCAGTATTATTCTTATTTTGTTTTTGGGGGTAAATGAAATTAGAACACCTGAGAAGCTTAAGCGTTGAAGTAATTGAATTTTGAGGATATTTTTTAGGTAAGCTTTCGGTGGGAATGGCACGGCAGCAAACTGAGAAAGAGAAAAGTAAAAGTTAATTTCTTAAACGTTACTATTTTTATTTTGTAATGGAAAGATTGAATCTGATGATGTTCTTGCTTTCTTGCTATCGAAATTGCTGCAAAAAGTAAAGAATAGAAAATAGCTAGCTATAGTAGTCATGCCTTCTGCTGCTGCTGTTGTAATGTTACGGAAGCCGTTCATTTCCTCGTTAATAGTTTGAAAAAAAATAAAATAAAGAATACGGGGCGCGCATGTCACAATTGATTCTCCCCCAAAAATTCCCAAGCGACTTCTTTTATTTTATTTTTCTTCCTTCTGTTTTTCGTTGTTGTTTGACTCCTGTCGTCGATGGCATTTGCAAAAAAATATTTAAGAGAATGAAGCAACCCTAACTTCTTCTTTCCTTTAGTATTTTTACACTTTTCATTTGTTTTTGTTTTAGTTCAAAGTAGAAAAAAGTGGTTATTCTTTTTCTGACTTTTTTTACTTTATTTTTTTGAAGGTCCGGTAAAAATAGAAAAATTTGTGTTTCGGCCTTTTTGTTAAAAAGTTTTTTGTTTCTTGGACGTCAACCCCCTCTTTCATGATAGCATTCAACAAAAAAGGTCACACAAAAATGACGGAGATTTTGTCACGTAATTTTTGTGGTTTGCCTTTGTTTTAACTTAACATAGGCCTTTCAAAATAAAATAATTTTTTTAAGAAAGGTTAAATTTTTTGTATTCGAAAAAAAAGTTTCTTTTTTGGAGGCGTTTAATTTTTGAAACATAGAAGAAAGCTGTCAAAAATTATGATAAATTTTACCATTGGGAATTTTAAAATGAATTCTGTTTTTGCGGTTACTAATAAGTTGTTTTGATAAAAAATTTATCAACTGATCTTTGAAGTTATTTATTTTAATAAAAAAACACACGAGTTTTTTTAATTTTTTGAATTCCCAATTTTTTGGACACGTAAAAAACTTTTTAAAAAATATTTTCTGTTTGTAGCCATAAAACAAACTACCGTAATTTGAGTGAATTTTTCGGGAGCGAGTTTGTTTTTTTAAATCGTTTCTAAAAATAGTTAAAGCTTATTTTCGTTATCCTTATTACCGTACCCTTTTTACTCCTTTTTCTAGAAGTCGAAAAGCTTTCAAACGGATATGTCTCAATAAAAAAAACTCTCATTTGCATATTTATTAAACTCAGTTTAATAAAGTGACACTCTTTTCAAAAAAAAATGTGTTCCTTCTTTTCATTTTTATTATGTAATTTTTTTTGTTGGCTTCCAAATTAACAAAATATATAATACCTACAAAAAGAAGAACGAAAAAGACGAAAGAATAAAGGATTAAAATCCGGGGCAAAAATAAATTTATTCCCTGAGAGATTTTTAAAAATCTTTCCTTTTTTTCTTGTTTGAAGCTTCTAATTTTTTAAAACCAAAAAAAGCACAAATATCTTGGTTTTAAAAGTCGATTTTGGAATTTTTATATGGAAACAAAATGAAAATTTTATTTCATATCTGTTTGAAATGCTTTGAAGCATGTTTCTTCTTCTTCTTTACCCCCTTACATAAATATATATGTATATTTTGTAAGGCATTTTACTTCTTCGTTTTGGCATTTTTCTTCTTCTAATATAACTAATTATGTTTCATACTTTTCTTTTTTCCTCATCGTTTTCTTCTGTTTTTTTTTCAAATGCCATCTGTTTTTTTTGCCTCTTTAATGCTAAATAGAATCCACTTAAAGAAAACAAAAAAAAAGAATATTTTTAAAAAAAATATGTTTCAAAAAAATGAAAAACACAGTAAAAAAATAGGCTTTGCTTTTCTTTTACTTTTTTACTCAAAAAAATAAATTTGTCTTTGATTTTTCGTGAAAAATGTTTGACATTTTGCTTGAAATAATCTTCAAAAAATGTCACTTTATTATTTTTTCTTTCTTACACTCGATTTTGATTTATTCATTTTTTAAGGGTACTTTTTTGTTGTGTGTCATAATCTCTGCCGTTTCTGTGACATTAAAAGTGAAAGGAAGAAAAAAGGAGGGGATCATCAAAAAAGTATCTTCGCCTTCGTCTTCAAATTCATAAAGCTTTGATTATTATTATTATTTTTACTCGTGTTTTGACATTCCCGATTAATCATTTGCTTGCCAACAAAAAAAGAAGAAACTGTCCTGTTCAAAGCCTTTTATTCTTATTGCTGCTGCTGCCATCGGTGAATACTTCTTCATTTTTGTTTTCTTCCATCAAAAATAGACAGACAAAAGAGAAAAGAGAAGACTTACCGCAAAGGCATCAAAAAAGAATAACATTAGTTTTATTTTATTTTTTCTAGCAGAAAAATATATTGTTTTCTATTTTAACTCAAATTTAACTGGTGTATTTTTTTGATACTTTTTAAAAAAATTTGTTGCTGTTTTTTTGATTGAATTGAAGGATGCAATGGAATATTTTGGATTTATATTAATTTATTTAATTGGAATTGTTGATGGCCTTAAATGTTATGCTGGAAATCCAGCACGAAAGCATGAATGTAATACTATCTCATATTGCTTATATATAACTTCAAGGTAATAAACTTAAAAAAGTTCCTTTGATTAAAATACAGTTGATTACAGTATGCTACAGTAAACCTTTGTTGTTGAAATTACTGTAACAAATTGTACTTTTAAAAATCGATAGATGGTTTTCAAAATTTATTTAAATAATTTTATCCAAAAACAATAGTACAAGAAATTCGATATTTTATTTTTTAAAAGTGTTTACTTTAAAAACTCATTTTTTGTTTTAAAAATGCCACTTTTGAACGGCACTTTTTAAAGTTAGAAAAAGTCATAAGCACTTTTTGTTTGTCATTGTTGGCACACAAGAGAAAAAACTTAGGGTTTAAGTTAATTTTAAATTCTTTTAAATTTTTACGTTTTAAACATTAGCTTTAAACAAATATTTTTGTTTTTTTCAGGACTGGCAGAACTCAATGGTCATGTGACGGAAATGCCATTACACAAGTTTCCATTTGTTCCAGTTTTGGCATGGATGCACCTCGACATCGAATTTATGAAGCCACTTCCAGAGCAGATTCCTTTTATCGACCATCAGATTCTGCGACCGCCTCAGGCTCTTTATATTATGTTAAGCAAAAACTTGATTCTCGACTGACCCCTTTTGTCAATGATATCCCCAACAGCAATAACAATAATGACCCTGATTTTGGGGATAATTCCGACCGAAATAATCGAAATGGTCAACGATGTTTCGATGGAGGCCAAATTGGGAAAGTTTGTTGTTGTGACACAGATTTTTGTAATTCTTCAAATTTAAAATTTAATAATAATTTTATACCTTTATTTTTACGGGTGTTTTTAATTGGTTTTTCAATTTTGTTATATCAATTTTTATTGTTGTAAATGAAAGAAAAGATAGTCTAATATATATATTTTTTATTACTGTATAATAAACATATTTAAAGTACCGTATTCAACAAAAAATACAACCAAAATTAAAAACACATTTTTGAATTTAATCTTTTGAAATCCCCTCAGGCAATGGATAATCAAAAACAATTGGATCATGAGCCATAAATCGATAACGATCACATGAAGCTGCATTAATAAAAATAGTTTTGTCATTTGTTGAAATTCCAGGATCTTCATGGATGTGCCCAAAAATATGGAATTTTGGTTGAACACGTTTTTCAACAGTATTCAGCAATTCTGTGCAGCCTGTTCGAGTTCCCTAAATCCAATGATTACTGTAATTGACCCAAAAATTGTTAAAAATGGAATACATACATTTACAGAATCTCCATGTCCTAAGGGTGGGGTATGGGTTAACAAAATATCAGTATCATCAGGAATTTGATCCCATTCTTGAAGGATTTCTTTTCCACGTTTTCGATAAAAACTAAATCCATTTTTTGGATGCCATGGTGAACCATAAATTTTAATTCCATAAATCTAAATATTACATTCTTTAAAATTTAAACAATTAAAAATTTAACAACTTACAGTAACACTGCTATCATGTAAATAAATGCAATTCGTCAATAACTGATATCCTCTATCCGTTCCTTTTCCATTATATTTTTTATTTCTTAAAACCCAATCTTCATTTCCTTCAAAACCAAATTCATGATTTCCAGCAATCACAATTTTGTATTTATGTGGCAAAGTTCCAAGTTCTTTATTGAATTTTAGGATTTGTTCACTTTCACCAAAATTTGTAAAATCCCCGCAATGAATAAGAACATCCCCTGGAGGGATTCGAGGAAGAAGTTTATCCATTTTTTCATGGGTATCAGAAATACAAACAAATCGAACATGATTGGGTTTGATTGGTTCAGTTGGACTAAAATAATGTGTGTTTTAATTAATAAAATTTAAAAAATAAAAGCAAACCTTAAAAGTTTTTCAAGTGATTTAAAAGTTCGTCCATCATCAACGTAATCTTCCCAAGCTTGATGGGGATCATGAATAAGTGGATTAGGTTCAATTGAAATAATGGAAATTGAATTTGGTCGAGACATTTTTCAATTCACAAATTTTTGTAAGAAGAAAGAAGTAATTAAAAGAAAATACAATTAAAAGCAAACTTTAAATACACTTTTGAAAAAATTGTGCAATCTTGAAAGTGACTCCTCTTCTCTTTTTTCAACGCCAACGTTTACTTTTCGCTCTTTCGAAATCCATTCATTCAATTTGAATGATTCAAAGAAAGAAAGAAAAAAAGCAGCTACAAAAAGAAAAACGTAAGCAATAATAAAAAATTAACAAGGTAAAAAATTGATAAAAAAAATATTTGAAATTGATAAACATTTTTTTCATCATTTGTTTGGCGCCTCCGCCATTTCCACTTACGTAAAATAAGAGTTTATAAAAATTTAATTTATTTCAATTCTATCATAAAAAATTACAAACAAATTTTTAAAGTTTTGAAATTCCCTGCGGCAATGGAATATCAAAGATAATAGGCTTATTTACAATTTCAAGATCGTGATTACAAATTGATGCATTGATAAAGATAGTTTTGCCATTTGTGGCAATGCCATTTTGTTCATGAACATGCCCAAAAATATGATATTTTGGTTGAACCCGATATTCGACAGTATTTAAAAGTTCTGTACAACCCCATCTTTCACCCTAAAATATATTTGTAAGTTGTCTTGCAGGGAAAGTGAAACGGTAATGATGATAATCCAAACCTTAAACAAATCCAAATATCCCAATGGTGGAGTATGTGTCAGAAGGATATCAGTGTCAGATGGAATTTTATTCCATTCATTTAATAAAGCTTCTCCTCGATCTCGGCTAAAACTATATCCGGGGAGGGGATGCCAGGATGACCCGTATACTTTCATACCATACACCTATAAAATTTGAATAAAAGTACTGTAATGCTTTATGGTTTCAAAACCTACAGTAATCCCATTATCATGTAAATAAGTGCAATTTTTAAGTAGCTTATATCCCTCAGGGGTTCCACGATCAACATATTTTTCACCTCGAAGTGTCAAATCTTCATTATCTTCAAATCCAAGTTCATGATTTCCAGCTATCACAATCTTGTATTTATGTGGTAGCGATCCAATTTCGGCATCAAACTTTTTAATAGCTTCTTCATCTCCGAAATTTGTAAAATCTCCACAATGAACCAGAATATCCCCTGGAGGGATGATTGGCAAAAGTTCATCCAACTTTTCATGGGTATCAGAAATACAAACAAATCGAATAAAATTTGGCTTAATTGGTTCCGTTGGACTAAAACACAAAAAAACGAATTAAAATTAAATTAAAAATTGCAATTTTCATTCATTTTTAATTTCTACAGTATTTTTTTGCATTGAAACAAAAAAGTTTCACTCTCTCCAAAAAAAGTGAAGCCTAATTAAATCTTTGTCAAAGTTAATTAATGTTTTGCATTTCGTGTTAAATTATATATTTTTTATGAAACCTTTTTTCCGTTTTCATGTTTCAAAAATTCATTCAAGTCACAAGCTCTCGCGCAACTGCAAAGGTTGAAATTTTCTCAACATTTAAAATTTTAAAACTTTCTAAATTTATTATGATTTTTTCTTCATTTAAAATGCCCAATTTTTTAAAAAATTTTCTTGCAGGAAAAAACAGAAGTTTGGGAAACGAAAGAAAAATTTGTAAAAAAGCTTCCTTTTTGGGATAGCTATTTTTTATTTATTACTAATTTCTTTTTTCAATTAAATCTTTTTAGTTTTTTGCTTTTCCTTCTTGCTTCTACTGTTGTTCAGAGGGACGTAGTTGCAAAAGTAGTTTCTATAAAGCTCGTAGCTATAGCTGTAACTATGATGTGAGAGTGAAAAAAAGAGATTTTATTATAGCCCATATTTACAGATTCTTAAAAAACACATAAATAAGAAGGAAATGGGAGGGAAAGATTTTTCTCGTATTTTAAAAGTAAGCTAAATAGGAAATGAAACAAACCTTAATAAATTTTCAATTTTTTGAAAAATTCGTTCTTTGGCATATATGTCTTCCCAAAGATGATGAGGTTCATCACTAAGCGGATCAACAGTAATTATTTTGTCCATATTTTTTTTCTAGAAATATGTACTGGACGGGGTAATTATTGATTGAAAGGGATTGTTTAAGGCAAGCAGGGGTGCTCAAATCGCTGTGAAAAGAGAGAGATCGCAAAAAAAATGAAAGCGAAAAAAAGAGAAAAGAGAATGTTCGCTGTTTTTTCAAACAGTGAACATTCTCTTTCACTTTTTTGTCTCTAGAGAAAAGTGAAGATTTCGCTGTTTTTTTTGTGCGCGAAATTCAAAAATTTTATCAAAGATAATGGATTTGAATTTTTTTCTGTTTTTTAAACTGGTTTCGTGTCAAGAAACGTATTTTGTTGAACACTTTAACTCAGATTCATTGTCTCTGATAAAATTTTTGAATTTCGCGCACAAAAAAAACAGCGAAATCTTCACTTTTCTCTAGAGACAAAAAAGTGAAAGAGAATGCTCACTGTTTGAAATAACAGCGAACATTCTCTTTTCTCTTTTTTTCGCTTTCAAATTTTTAGAGAAACTTTCGTCGCATTTTCACAGAGAAGCGACTTGAGCAGCCCTGAAGGCAAGAAGCGCTGATAAGAAGAAAGACGACAGATTGAGAAATTTTTATGTTTGGCGACAACAAAAAAACACATAACCTTCTTGAACTTGCAAGCTGCAAACGTTTTGGCAGTTCGGGGTCTTTTTTTATTCGTTCTTTGAACTTTTAGGCATGAAAAATTTAGTTGTTTTGACTTAAAAGTGCTTTCAAAAGGTTATTAATAATTTCCAAATATGTTTAATTTCAGTCAAGCTTTTCATTTTATCGACTAAATACTATTCAAAGCTCGCACATTGCTCGCATTCATAAATATTTTGTTATTTTTAAAATTTGCACTTTCTTGAACGTTGGTTGGACATTTGGACTTTAATTTTTATTATTTTCGTGATTGTTTTTGTTTCGATTTTTAGCATGCCCTCAAGGGAAGAAATAAATGTTTGTCCAAAGTTTTGTTTTTTCTTCTTGATAAACGATCACAACAGCCGCGGCCGCCGTAATCGTTATTCCAGCATTTATAATAAAAGAAAAAAAGCATTCTTTCAACTTTTAAACACCACCAACGTTTTTTTTTTGCTGTTGTGGTTGTTGCTCTTTTCTCTCCTTTTTCTATTTCTCTGTAGTCTTTCAACTCTATCAAAAATATTCTATCTTGTACTTCTGCTGAAAATGTTCATATGACAGATTACATTTTTCTATGACCGACAAACTCGAACCACCATCATCAGCAAAGCAGAGTCCATCCGTCCTTTAATTTCCCCGATTTTCGGACTTACATTTTCTGTCGTTCTTTCTTTCCCATGACTGCTTTGCTCTCCTTTCTTCTTCTACCACCACCGTCAACAACCAACCAAACAACTGCAACTGCACCAACCGGCTTCAAAATGTGTATATTTTTTTCCTTGTCAGTCGTCTTTTTTCTTCTTAACATCCCCATCAGACTCTTTCAATACATATATTTTTTTAATACTAGTACAACAGCGACTTCTACTACTGCCACGAGGGTTGTGCTACTACCGTTTCCCTTTTAAAAAATTTCTTCAACCTTTTTTTCTTCTGCTCCATCCTTCCTTCCTTCTCTCTATTCAATTCAAGAATACAACAATATTTTTTCAGACACAAAAAAACTTTTTTTGGAGGTTTTCTTGTTGATGTTGCAGTTGTTGTTTGCCCCTGCGCGTTTGCGTTTGTCCAATTCTTTCTATTTTTCTCGATATATGTATTTAATTGTATCATATTTTAAAACATACACAATCAAAAAAGAAGAAGAATAGTTTTCTCTGACTTTCTTGTTTGATTGTGTAAAAAACGTTTTTTCCACAACGGAAAATTCAATCGATTTTGTTATCTATTTTCTTTCCCGTTCTTATGATTCTTTAAATTAAAAGTTTAGGACGTTTTTAGTTTTTTGTTATTCAAATTGAATATGCAGTTTTTTATTGATTGATCCGATTCTTCTTCTTCTATTCTCCGTCATTTATCTCATTTTAATGCCTGTGTTTATTCTTCCTTTCTTTTTCTTTCTTTTTCTTCCGATTGGACACACTTTTTTGATTCAATCAAAATATCACCAATTCAAAGAAAAATTTTTTAAGAAAACCTGTTTTTTTACCGTTACTTTTAAATAAATATTTTTGACGTGTACCAATTTTTTCCTACCTGCTGCAAAAAATTTAAATATATAATTCTGGCACAAAATTAGTGCCACCTTGTTTCAAACGTTTGAATGCCATTTTCTGAGTATCTGTTTTTCTTAAAACTTTCTGTTTTAAAAGCTTTTTTTTTATTCAAAAAAAAGTAATTTGAATGTTTGTTATCAGAAATAGAAGGACAGAGAGCCCCTTTTCTCTATTTTAGTCCATTACATTACTTTCTTTTTTTCTAACACTCAATACGCAGCGAAATTATTGTTTTGCGTTTACGTTTTTTCAATACCGCCGTTTTTTGATGGTTGTTTTTGTCATTAAAAATTTAATTTTAATCAATTTTAATCAAAATTATTTATTTTTATAGTTAATTCTACAAAAGTTATTTCAATTTTTTTCACGCTTTTTTCAAAAGTGTGAGAGAAAGCACCTCCATTTTGGAGAAAAAATTTGAATAAATTTCTTCATGGCTTTTCAAGCTGATTCAGATTGCGGTCGAAAAGGGTATGTAACAATACATAATTAGGCATATGTAACAGTAACAGCATTATGCAAATTTTTTAGCAATCGAAATATTGATCGTCGACGTGAAACTTCAAGATATGCAGCACGGGATCGTCGAGGAAAAGAAGCTGATATTTTTACAGATTTAAAGGATGTCGTTCCAGTTGTTGAAGAATCTACCGTAACACATGTTGATCGAATTGCCCTTCTTCGAGTTGCTTCAACATTATGTAGAATGCGTAAAAATGCTGGACCATGTAAGTATAGACATATTATTAATAATATTTACTGATAATAATAATTTATTGTTATTGTTTGATTAATTTGATATTTAAAAAAAAGTTAATTAAAATTAAGTTTCAAAGAAAAAAGGGATTGAATGATATCGTTTTTTTTCATTGACTGCGCTCATGCGACCTGTTTTTTTCATTGATAATTGATTGTTTTTTCTAATCAAAATCAAAAAAGAAGCTTTCGAGGGGGGTGATTGATAGAGAAAAATAATGTGGAAGGCGTCAGTCTGTTTTATCGGCTGAAAAAAAAGTAGAGCAAAAAAAGGATTGTAAAACTTTCTTCGGCTACACCGACTACAGTATTATCATTGATAGTTTCATACAGCTGGTACTGTAGCTTTATTTCATTTTGAGAAAAATAAAATTTGCTAAAGCTTAAATTTTTTATGTTTCTAAAATAGGTTTTTTCGTAATAAAAAAGTGGAGGGATTTATGTATAAAATTTTAAATGGTTATAAAACAGACGTCAACAACACCACTTCTTTTTTTGTGGTCACAAAATAATTTTAATCCTTTCAATTTCCGTTATTGAAAAAAATGCCAAATATCTTTTTTTGAAAAATGCTACATTTTTATTTTTTGTTTTAAATCAAAATTGACAAGGCTTTTTTAGTTTTTTTTGTGCCTAAATAAAACTGAAACGCATTTGCAAAAAGAAGAAAGAAAGCATAGTTTGAATTTATGAACTTTTTTTTCTACTTTGAAGGGGCGCAAAGAAGAATGCATTGAACTCAATATTTACAAGTTCAAGAAAGAAATGAAGGAAAAACAGAAGAACTGGCGTCATCGAGCACGCGCTTTTTTCTCTCTCTTCCACGTTTGAGGGTTCTTTGATTTTTTTCCATTGAAAATTGGCTTTATAAAATATATTTGTGTTCCCTAATATTTGTGTGTATATACTTTTTTACTTGCTTCTTTTAAAATGCTTGAAGGCATTCAAGCAATAAGAAAAATGTACACACACAAACACACACCCCATAGAAATCCAAACAGAATACCACCACCCCTCAGGGGGCTTTTAGATGTTCTTTGATGCTAGAAAAGAATTGCTAAAGCTTTTTCTAAAATTTGAATAACAAAACTAAAAGGGACCTACAAATGCATATTAAAAACCTAAAAAAAACATAACCAAAAATTAAATCCTATACTTTTTTTCAGTTTTAACAAATGATCTCATTGTTGATGATAATCCGCATGTCTGGAATGAAAATACTCTCAGTGAATGCCTCGATGGGTTTGTTATTATTGCAGATTCCGATGGAACAATGCTATACATTTCTGAAAGTGTTTCAATTTTTCTTGGTTTAACACAGGCATGTTTTTTATTTTCTATTTAATAGAAAAAATTGAAATCACAAAATAAGCAACTTTTAAAAAATAAAGGGCGGCTGTCACGAAAAAGAAAAAGGCCTTGAGGAAAGTAAAAACATTAAAAACGAAAGAGTCAAAAGTTCATAAATTCAAAAATTGGACTTGGACTTAACAAAATTGTAAAGAAATTTAAAGAGAAAAATACGGTAGTTGTTATAAAAATTCAAATTTCTTAGTAAATATAAATAGAAAAAATTGTACAAAGTTCTGGAACAATTTTTATTATCAGTTAAGAAAAAAGAAAGCAAAAAATGTTCTATGAAATTTGTAAGGATCGGATTACGGTAGATTTGTTAATGTTTCAAAGCGCTTAAAATATTAGGCTCTAGAAATGCAAAAAACTTTTTAAAAAAGGTTATTCAAAAAAAGGAAATTAAAAATAATAATGATTAATGTATTTTTTAAAGAAACATTTAAAAATATTTTTTTATAAAAGTTCAAAAAAAAGATACAGTATCCTCATATAAATTGTTAAAAAAAGAAAATAAAATTAATCACTATTTTTTCGATGGTTTTAAAAGTTAATAAAAAAGTTTCCAAATTAATCAAAATGAATAATAGGTATAGGGTGTGAGGATACTGTAGGTTAAGCTAGTTTATAAATTGGTATACGGTAGGGTTATGGGAAAGCAAAAGAAAATGATTTATTGTAGGTTATGTAAAAGTCATGTTGAGAAAAGAAGGATTATTAAAATAGTAATAATCAAAAATATTTATATTGTATAAACAATAGTTTTAATAAAAAAAACAAGCCAAAATCAAAAGCAAAACATTACCAAAACAAAACAGAGCTAAACGGAAGACTCTTTTTTGTTGTTTGTCTCGTAAAAATAAAAAAGCGACCGCCCTGCGCTCCCTATTCTTTTTTCACTTTGGTGCGATATTTCCCCCAAAAAACGAGATATTCAAAAAAATACGTGCCAAAAATAAAACATGTATTTTTTTGTAAAAAATGGAATAAAATAAGTACGTATAAAATAAAATTAGATACAATTATAAAAAAAGAAAAATTTAAGGCTTCTGAATCAGTGCTCTTTTTAAAAAATTTTACAAAAACCGCGAAAAAATCAAATTCATTATTTTTAACGGCTGCTTCTTTTTTTGCGATAAGAGAAAATATGAGACTCGAAAAAAGAGTGTTTTCCTTCTTTCTGTTTTCTGATGTATTTGACTCATTGTTTTTTTGTTGTTTTTGCTTCCAACCCTTTTTTGTGACTTTTTTTTGCGCAATTTCGCACGTATTTAGCTTTTTTTCGTGTATTTAAAAATTCATTTAATTCAAAAGCATTCAAGAGTAATACTTTAATAAAAAAAATAGTATTTTCATTCTAGGCATAAAAAATCACGTAACTTTTTTTCTTCTTTTTTAGACAGATTTAGTTGGTCGTCCAATCAAGGATTTCATACATCCAACAGATTACGATGAACTTATGCGAATTTCAACAGAAGAAGCCGCAGCATCAGAGGAGCATCGATCAACTCCTGATGATGCAACAATTCATAAATATGGGCATCGGATGATTATGCGAATGAAGACTGTTATTAGCCCAAGGGGAAGAAATTTGAATCTTAAATCGGCACTCTTTAAAGCAATTGTTTGTCGATGTCGATCCATGCAATTTGAAACTGGAAAAATTATGCTTGTTCATGCTTCAACAACCCCCGCAGGGCAAGGAAATTCAATTTGTATGTCCAATTCATCCGTCAAAGGATCTGAAACAACTTCGGGCAGTTTTATGACTCGACATACATGTGATATGCGATTCAGTTATGTCAGTGAAAAGTAAGATTTGATATATCTTATCTTAATCCCGAATATAATTGATAATTCTTTAGTTTCAATTATTTACTTCGACATGAATCTCGATCATTGATGGGCACATCCTTCTATGACCTAATTCATCCAGCTGATCTTGATCAAATTTCTGATTCCATGCGAGAACTTTTCCGTAAAGGACATTGCCGAACTCCATATTATCGTTTAATTGGAGCTAATAGCTCAGTTGCTTGGGTTCAAACGGAAGCCACCACCGTTAATCATACAACCCGAGGTCAACGGGGTCAATATATTCTTTGCGTGCATTCATTGGTTGGAATGCAAAGTGATTTGGATTCTTGGACAACTGCGGGCACAGTTTGTAGTGATGTTCTTGCCGCGGCACAACCTGCTTGTCAATTTGTTAAAGCTGAAATTGATGATGTTGCTGGTAAGAGAGAAACATGAGATAAAGTGATTATGCAAATTTTCCATTTTTTAGAATATCTTGGACGACAACCACAATTTATTGATTGTTATGATTTTACACCTTTAATTGATTCTGATGCCGGCATCAATATCAATGAATATCGTCCAATGCGGGATTTAACAAATCCACAACCCCAACAACAACAATCAGCAGTTGTTACAAATAATAATAATCCACGTAAGCGAAAACAACTTTTACCATGTGTGCTAGAATCAACAGCTTTTAATTCATATTTATCTGGTGACGGCATTGGCAAAAACGAAGAAGAAGAAGGAGGAGGTGAAAAAGGGAAAATAAGTTTAGAAAAATCAATAGCTGAAATATTCTGTGATAAAATTTGGGAACAAATTAAATCTGAAGTCCCTAATACTGTAGATGATGATGAAAAATGTTTGAATCAAGCTGGGACTTCAGATTCACATTGTTGCAGTGATCGACATTCCCCTCCACCTTTGGAGGAGGTGGATCTACTTGCCTGTTACTCGGATAAAATTGAAGAAGAACTTCGTCCAATTCCATTCAAAAAATGTTCTTCAACTTCAACAATCTTCCGAAAGCACATTTTTCAGGTTTCACTAACACTTTTTTTAAGCTAACCTTTTTTGCTTTTGCTTCTTTTTTATATCTTTAATTAATCCTTTGTTTTTGTCCATTTTGTTTAACAACCTCTTACAGTAACCTTGTTTTACCTTCTGCACTCTTTCCTTTGAACTTTTTCTTTTGATTTTTTTAATGGTGGGGAATAAACAAAGAAATATGAACGGTAAGCAAAAAAGAAAGAATGGTAGAGTGTTGAAAGTATAAAAATGATATCGTCTCCTTCTTCTTCACCATCGTCGCTAAATATAAAATGCTACTGATTTTAGGATTACATAGTTTTATATCCATATTTAAATTAATATGTAAATTTTCATTTTTCTAGCGCGCCGTAAAGACAGCTACAACGAAGTCCTTGAATGGCTTTTTCGTGACCAGCCGGGGAGTCCGCCTCCAAACTCCACCAATTTATGCAACACCGAACAACAACAACAACAACAATTTGGAAATAGCAGCCGAATCAATGGCAACCGCAGTCACACACTTGAAAGACAATGCTACAATGGATTCGGGGATCAGTCTACACAGCAGCAATACAAGTCTGCTCAGTCATCCCGGGGTCGGTCGATTGAAAGTCGACGAAATGACGGATTGGTACGAATGGGAGGAGGTAGCCGAGCAACTGCCACCCCGGCCCCAACGTCGCAACACCATCGCTTCTTCCCACGAGGTAATTCATCCGCTCGATCAGCGAGTATCGATGCATCATCTGCAACATCCCAACAACAACGATTACCATTCCAACAATCCCAACAACAGGGACAACAACGTCCTCGAAACTGTTCCATTACAGCCACTGCCGTGGATGATGCAAATCGATTTGCCAATCGAGCCACTTTGTCCTCTACCGCTTCCAGAAATTTCAATGAGAACCTTTCTGCAACAACAACAACCATCCCCAACTTCAATCAAAGCGGAAGCAATGGAAGAAGAACCGGAACGTCGGCGACGCCGCAAAGACTCTTATACACCAGTGGGAACTCCGAACAGTGTTACAATGGAAATCAACAGCAACAACAATCCAAATCGACCCCCTTCTGTGCACTCACTGCCGGATTCGCTGATTTCGGGGTTCAATCATCCCCTGAAGAGATCTTCGGCAGCACCAACCCCACCAATGGCCGCCCATCAAGTGGACAGCAACAGCAGCAACGATTCGACAATGGCACTTCGACCACTTCTCCGTATAGCAGCCAACCCCAACAAAACAGCTATTCCAACCCTGTATCCACCATTCCAACATCTGACAACTACACAATGTCCAATGCTGGACAATGCATGCCTTCTGAATCCCGATGTGATACAAATTCCACTTTGCAGTCCACTTTGCTTGCTTCCGGTAGTAAACGTAACGCTTTTGGGTATTCCCCCACGAATGCGACCTCAACAACAGCATTAAATGTTAATCATCAAAATCCAACCGTTGAAGCCCCACAACAGATCTCCCGTGAATTCTTTGAAGAATTTCGTCAAGAAAATCCTCATCTTTTCCCAACTGAACAAGATAAATCCCTTTATGACAGTAAGCTTTTTGAATAATTTGTCTTGTCTATTTTGGTTTTGGTGAACTGGGATTTGATGTACCAATTCACCAAAACTTTGGGATATTTTGGTTATGGAACTTGAAAACAAAAAGATTTTTTTGCCAGAGAAAAACAAAAGGAAAAATAGTCTCATGCCTTTTTTTATCCATTTTACGTGAATTTTTTGATGTTTGAGACTACTCTTTTTTTATCGGAAAAAAATGAGAGAAAGAAGAAAGGGGTGTTTTTATATTTGTTCGATAAGGAAAAAAGAAGAAAGGAATTGTACGTGCAGAAAAAAAGCTTTTAAAATCATAGAAAAAAGAGAATTGGGGTATTTGCTTTTTCTCATATTTTGCACGGAATAAATTTTTTATTCATTCATTTATATTCTTGTATATTTCAATTGCCATCTTTTTTTCAGTTGAAATGTGTAATCCTTATCAACAATGCTCTTCGGATCCATTTGAATCTTTGGCACCATTTGTTCCAGAAGAAGATATCCTTCAATTAAATTCTGAACCTTTTCCATTGGATATCAATTTTCCAGAGTTGGATTTATCCGGATATACTTTTGAGCCATCATTTGGTAAACATATTCAGGTATGTTGAATACTGTAGTTTTTTAAACATATTTTACAGTAATTATCATTTTTAGCCTCCAAGCCAATTTGCACCTTCAAAAATGCAACAAAATAATAAAAGTATCAGTAATAATTATATGCTTGATTCACAAGATTCTTACAATCATCCAATTCCAACAAAGCGAGCCCGAATTGATGTTGATCCTTTTCCACTTAGTTATTAAAAATATTAAAAAAAATCAATAATTAACCTCTTTTATAATATTTTTGTGTGTTCTTCTTCGTTTTCTTTGTTTTCTTTGTCTCAGTTGTATTTCTTATTTATTTTTATATTTTTTTCTTCCTCGATTTTTCGAATATACTGTAAAAAAAGTTTCACAAAATGCTGGTCCTTCTTTCCCCTCAAAAAATATTTTAGAACAGGATTTTCTATTTTTTTAAAAATGTTTCCATTTTATTCAAATTTTTTTTTAAATTTTACAAATTTTTTTTTAAAAATTTCACAGACATCGATTTTTTTCTAACCTTTTCTTTGCCGTTCTTGTTCAAAAATTTAATAGTTTTTAGTTATTTTTTAAAATCTTATTTTGGCATTTTTTTCTATAAATTTGGTAAATTTTTTTTATAAAATTTCAATTTTCTCGGTTACTACTTTTTTTACATTAAATATATTTTATTTGTCGTTTACTTCATTTTTTTTTATTGTGATTCAGAAATCAGTTTTTTGAAATAAATTTGATAGTATGATTTTGGTGTTGTTTTTTTGCTGATAACAACAAAAAAGAGGACAATTTATTGGAAAAGGAAAAAAGAGAAGAATTTGAATGCAAAAAAGACACGTATCAAAAAAGGCAGTGGTAAAGCAACTGGAATAAGCTTTGTACGTGCTTAATTGGGAGTAAAAAAGGGAAGAAAAAAGACATGTGATTTGCTTATGCTGCACCATAAAATCTAAGTTATCTATTTTTTTGCGGAAAAAATACAATGTAAAATATTACAATATGAAGGATGTATGTAGGAATTATGTAACAGGTTAAAGATAAGATTGTCTTTAAATTAGTATTTCCGGTATTTTAAAAACACCGTCGTCGCCTCGACAGCAGGGATTCACGGAAGTACAGTATACCTAAGCATAGCATGGTCATAACTTTAGCGAATACTTTTTTTTATGCAAATCATGATTAACACATTCGAATAAGTTATTTAAGCACGGACGCCACTATCAGAAAGTTTAAGCCTAGGCTTTTTCAAAAGATATAACACATTTCCGTAAAAAAATTCCGTGAGTTAAACGAAAAAAATTTTTTTTGCGGAAATCGATATTTAAACAAAAAGTGTTTGGTCATTAAAATAAATATTTGGCAAAATTGACCAAATTTACGGTAGAGTTAAGATATGATAGGTGGTGGGAGTTTATAACTTTAAATTTCAACGTTAGAAGCGATTTCCGTGAAATTTCCGTAAAAACTTCCATGCATCCCTGCTCGAAAGATACATCGCAGGAGTGCCGCCTACAACATAAATTTTTTTAAAAAACGAAATCTCAATACGTACCGTATTTTCTTCTTACATGTTGGACCAAATTGAACCACACAAAAATTTATTTGTTTTACAATTATTTTTATTTATCGCTACTTCTCCCTTCAAAAATTTGACTCAATTTTTAAATTCAAAAAAATTGTTGATGCACGCTGTTAACGGTACCAATAGCAAGTATAAATATCATCTTTAGGATTCAAATATTGGTATCCTGTATCATTGTCATATTTCGACAAGCCGTGACATGTTACGGTAGCCAAAAATGCTGCGCCTTTTGGAATATAAATCGTATACGAAACTGATGAAAGTATTTTCCACGTTTGTTCTATACCTGTTGTTGAGCTATAATTATTTCTGTAGTAAACAATAACGTTTCAAATGTGCCATTGTTCGTTCTTTGATAATGGCAAATGTCTTTCATAAAGAACCTACTTAAATTCAAATAATAAATTTTTTTGACCAGTTCCATCAAAAATTTGAATATTTTCATTTTTTGATGTTGTCCATAAATGTAGTACCGTATGATTACGTAAGTTGGTTAAAAGTACAGAATCAATTGTAACAAAAATTATACACGGTAATTCTTTCGTTGAAAGATTTGAAACAGAATTTGGAAATGTTGTTAAAGAATAAATTTGTTCTTCAAATACACCGCCTTTTCTTTTAAATTCTATTATTTTAAAATTATTTATGTTAAATTTTAATATTATTTTAAAACATAACATACTTGGCAGTGTTACTGCTAATACAAGCTGGCAAGTAGGTAAAAATTGATCAAAATTGTAAATATAAAATTTGTTTATATTGAATAGCTTGCATATATGATTACCAAAATCAGGAAAACTACAAAAAAAATATTTTCAAGTTCAATATTTATTAAACCAATAAATGCTTACCAATTTATTGATTGTAAATTAAAAGTAAGACTTTCATTATTAAAGATAACTGGTAAGGGGCAAGTACTGTGCATAGTTACTGTAGTATCCTAAAAACACATGGATGAAATTTGCATAAAAACAAAATAGAAAACTTTTTCAATAAAAATATATGCAGTTTTATTTGGCGAAATATCCAAAAGAATTGTTGCATTATTAGGGCTTAAAGTCACATTTGTATCCGTTTGCGGTACTATAATATGTAAATTTTACAAGACGATATGCCAAAATTTTCCCTTTCAAAAATGCACTTACATGAAAATGCCGTCCATTCAAATGAAATTTTCATACTTTTTGATTGTGATGATGTCTCGATTATTACGGTATTATTATTTTCAGAATTTAAAAAAACTGTATCTAACGATGTTTGAAGAATTTTATTATCAAAAACCACTTGATCATTGGATAAAATTATTATTTTATCATTTATTGTCAAAGCTAAAATTGTATCATCAAGTACTTTTTTGATCACAAATTTTCCAGTTTTTGTTTGACAATTTTCTAACTATAAAATTAGAGATGTGCATTGGTTTTTCAAAGTTTTGCTAAAAATATAATTTTGATACCATTAAATGCAGAATTTTTTCTGAATAATAATTGATAAAAAAAATTAAAAGGAATAATACTGATAAAAAAGATAATTGATAAAGAAAAATACCAAAAATACATTTTTTTTCAGTCGGGGAACACTTTTACTTCTTGAATATTTTCGTGTGGGGTGCAAAAAACACACTTTTTTGCAGCAATTTTTTTGTTTGATTTTCCATGAATATTTTTCAAATACTGTTTTTTAACTATGAATCTTCATTTAATTCGTTTACTGGCATCGTTACATCTTTTTATCAATGTTATAATGGCTAAAGGTTGGTTAATTCTTAAGGATAAGCTGTTTTTCCTTTTGTAAACACTAAGAATGTGTTTGTTTCATATGTTATTTATTAATTTATAAAAATAATAATATTAATCTTTTCAGAATCTGAATTATTTTTGTCTTCGAATGGATATCTCATTATTCTAATTCTCTCACTGCCACTGATCGCAATGGAAAAGAAGTTCAAAACTCCCTTGGAACAAATCAATGATGATCTCAAAGACTCTGGCTATATATCTTCTTCAAGGAATAAAGAAAGAAGCTCGAAATCAACTTATTGTTTTCTGTTTTATGTATGTGATGAACATCTTCAACATGAAAATGCTTGATGGTTTTGGCTTCAACGTCGTGATATCTTTAACTACAAGAACAAAACTTTCATCATTTGAAGAAGATCTTCTTCGTGTTATTTCCCTACAAAAGGCTTTGATGTTAGAAACATTCTTGAACCAAGAATCTTGATTGTGTAATCGTAATGTTAAGGTATGGAACGTGTTATCTGATTATTCTTGATATATAAAAATTGTTGTTTTTTAGAATACTGAAAAATTTGTTACATTTGCTCCTGATGATCATCTTGGATATTTAATGACATATGTGATAAACTTAATCTTCAAGTTCGAGGAATTCGTGGTGAATATTCTGATGAAGATGAACGAAGCCCTGCTTGTTATGGGTATTGTAAAGAATCAATGGCTTGGAATAAGTAAATATCAATCTGTTTTGCAGTTAATGATGTTAAATGAACTCCAATGTATTACTTTGTAACATTTTATCTAACAATTCTTTTTGTATACTGTCAATATTTGTACTTGAATAAACAACTTTTTTATTTTTATTTTTATGTCTGATTTTGTAGGGATGAGTTAAAGAGGGATAATAGTTAACTATTTCATTAATCGTTAATCGTGAGATTATTTACCTGGTGATGGCTATAATATAAATTAAGATAATTGTATTAACCTTTTATAGTTTCATCAATAACAGTTTTTAACCCGTGAGGCAATCAAAAACAACACATATCAAACAAAACACCAACCATACTCATATTCTTTATTAGTTTTGCTTATTTCATGTCATATTTGACAAATTTGCGAAAAAACAAAAAACTACAACTTACAAAACACTTTTTTTATGAAAACTTAAAATTTGAACTTAAAATGAATAAAAAAACATCGGAGTGGATTCGAACCTGCGACCTTCGGATCGTTGCGCATCGTCTCTAACACTTGGACGTAGGCGCAAATATTTTTCTGCTAACTTCTGCTCATTTTTGGCATATCCTATCCGATGCAGAAAAAAATTCTGAATCGAATAGGCGTATTCCCAAATCGGGGCTTGGCGGAGTGTAGTGTATCAACATCAAAAAAACATAAAAATATGCAATTTTCTCTGATTTTTTACAGGAAAACAATGTTTGAAAGTTGGATTTTCGGAATCTCCGTAAAATTTTGCATTTGGTAGGATAAAATTAAATTATTAACAAAAAAGTTTTAATTTCTACAGTATACCTCTCTTTCAATTTCCTTTGACTGAAAAAAAATGCGGGGAACACTCGCGTCGCATGACGCCAATGCACATCTCTATATAAAATGAAAGAAATTAATTGTAATTAAATTTTAAATCATTTTGATACATTATATATGCATTTAATATTTGCACAGTATGTTCCATCTACAGTATCCATGATAAAATGTTTTGAATTACAATTTATTACTTTTGAAGAACATATACACGATCTGCAATGTTATCAATTATGCAAATTTTGTGTGATGAAAAATCTCTGCTAAAGCTCACGAAAAAATTGTAAAAGGTACTTGAAATCCAGTGTATCGGATATTTCCATCACTGATAAATTCCCAAGTAATATTTTTTGCCGTGCCATTAGTATATGACTCAAAAATCATTGATGCTGAGGTGTCAAGCTTAAAAGAACTTCCATCAATTGTATACTGCACAAAATCAAAGATATCTTCCAAATTTAAATTTGGACCATTCACAAAAATTTGTGTTCCGGGATTAATTGTTTGATTAAAAATACAATGGGCATCATTTTGATATCCTTCCAAATGATTCACATCAAAATTTGTCCAAACATATCCTGTCTTAGTTTCATAAAAGAAACAGTTTGTTTTTTGTAATTCTTCCTTTTTTTTTTGCTGTTTTTGATAATACTAATTAAAGCTCGGAATTCAATATTTAATTCATCGTTCGAACCCTTTGACAACAAAATTTGAATATATTGATCCTTGTTGTAATAGGCATGATTTATTTGAGCATCTCTTTCACTGAAACTTAAGACGCAGTCTGGCTAATTTTTTCACTTTATAAGGGAGGCCAGGGAACAAAATTTAAAAAATTTTTGAATTAGGACTTCAAACTTTCAGAGGTTGTTGGCATAGGTCCATGAATGCCAAAAATAATTTTTTCAGATTTTTTCGTGCTAGGATTCTGGATTTCTGGGATTCAGAAGTCTCAAACTTTGACCGTGTGGGAAAAATCCAATTTTGCTTTGTTTTTTATAATTCCGTGGTTGTATAGGTTTTCGACCATGGGGAATCGAATGGCACTCTCGGTTTTTTGAGAAAAAATTTTTTCATGCCGAAACGGAAAAATATTTTTTTTGAACCAGATTCTGAATATGCTAGGATCCGGCCTACTTTTTGAAAATGGTCTTAAAACATGCCCTAATAGGTCTACTTTAATGGTATATGGGTCATTTATTTCGTTTTGATCCGTATGGGGGTCATCCAACACCAGAAATGAGCCCGACTCCCCTTTTTTGAAATATTTTGCCTGTTTTCGGCACTAAAAAATTTTTTTTAAAAAAATCTGATAACACCATCAAATTCTCCATGGTCGATTACATATACCTGCAAAAAATCAGCCAATTCGGAGACATAAAAAAAATCGATGCACGGGCGCGGAGTCGAACCCGCGACGACTTGCACGCAAGGACATCAAACACTGACTTGGTTCGAACGACTCGCGTGCAAGTGAAACATTTTTTAGTCGCAACCTTTTTGAACAAACGATCGCGGGTTCGACTCCGCGCCCGTGCATCGATTTTTTTTATGTCTCCGAATTGGCTGATTTTTTGCAGGTATATGTAATCGACCATGGAGAATTTGATGGTGTTATCAGATTTTTTTAAAAAAAATTTTTTAGTGCCGAAAACAGGCAAAATATTTCAAAAAAGGGGAGTCGGGCTCATTTCTGGTGTTGGATGACCCCCATACGGATCAAAACGAAATAAATGACCCATATACCATTAAAGTAGACCTATTAGGGCATGTTTTAAGACCATTTTCAAAAAGTAGGCCGGATCCTAGCATATTCAGAATCTGGTTCAAAAAAAATATTTTTCCGTTTCGGCATGAAAAAATTTTTTCTCAAAAAACCGAGAGTGCCATTCGATTCCCCATGGTCGAAAACCTATACAACCACGGAATTATAAAAAACAAAGCAAAATTGGATTTTTCCCACACGGTCAAAGTTTGAGACTTCTGAATCCCAGAAATCCAGAATCCTAGCACGAAAAAATCTGAAAAAATTATTTTTGGCATTCATGGACCTATGCCAACAACCTCTGAAAGTTTGAAGTCCTAATTCAAAAATTTTTTAAATTTTGTTCTTTTTTTGTCAAAAAATTAGCCAGACAGCCTCTTAATCTCAGATATGCAAATAACATTTGACAAACTTTAAAATGAGGTCAGTTGAATTATGAATTCTAAATGTTGTTGAAGATGCTAAATTAAAATCTTGAATCAAAATTTTAAATCCATATCCAAGTGGAGCAGAAAATCTCCATTCACATGGTAATAAACGCTGTAAAACAAAATTATCTAGATAGCTGCCATTAACATCTAATACTGGCCACTGTGATTGTATAAATATTATTTGATTGTCATCTTCAAAAAGAAATGGCACATTTTTGCTAATTGATTCTAATGGACAATTAAAGCTATAATCTTCGAAAATTATATATGTATATTGCGCTTGATACATTTCCGATCCTCCAATATAATGATGTCCCCAAACTGGAAGTTGAAGATAATTATCTTTTGAACCATATTTCTCCAAAATGAAGTTCATCTTCCAATCTTACGATAGTGTGCTTTTAATAAATTTTGAATCTCGATGTGCATATTTTAGAGTAAAGTTCTGAAAAAGGCAACAAACAAAATAGATGATGTTTAACAAAGTTTTAACGGCATTTTTTTAAAGAAAATCTCTGATTTGCGAGCAATGATTTCAACACATTCTCACGATATAAAAGTAAAGATGGCTACGTCCGGGCTCAAGCCAGGGCTTCTATCTTTATCTTTAAATTTTTTAAACGTGGGCTTTGTTGGCCCGCCGTCATCCTTATATAAATGTTAGGAACCCGGGTGCTTTTTGTTGTCCAATCTATAACATACCCGCTTCTGAAATTTATTTCTAAAATTGAAAGCTGTCAAAAATGAATTTCAGAAGCTCAAATTTGCTCCATTCCAAAATCTTTAATTTTAAAAAAATTAAGGGGGGAGTGTGCCGAAATCTAGATTTATCAATATTGTTTTTTGCTTATCGTTAACTTTCCATTTAATTTTGCATAAAAATTAAAAATATATTTTAGATGAGCATATCTTATTTTTGAATCTTACCAAATTTCGATAATTTTCATTCAAATAAATATACAGTATACAGTTTTTAACCTCTTCAATGGGCAAAAATTGCGGGAAATTTGTTGTTTGAAAAAATGCAATTTCGTTAATATTCAAAAATACATCCTGTGAATTACAGTCATAAATTTTCGTGAAACTGAGTGACAAAAAGGATAAAAGAATAAAGATTATAACAGAAAACATGCTATAGAAATAAAGGAAATTTTTGTTTTAATCAGTACTCTTTCAAAAATTTAAACAATGAAAAATCATAGTTTTAAAAAGCTTTTTTCAAAAGAAAGTCATCAGTTTTTCTATCTTTTTATCACAAAAACTTTGTGCACTAATTCTTTTTTTTTAAGAGATTGCTGTCGAGAGCAGTGCTATGACTCCACCTCCTTTTACTCAGCCCCAAAGGGCCCTTTCCCTGGTTTTTGGGGATTTTGTATGACAGATGTAAAAACAAACATTTAAATTTATTTGAAATCATATAACTTATAAACTATTTCAGTAAAAATACGGACACGTTTTGCTGTGAAACATTTCTAAAAAACCATATTGTTACAAATTTCATAGAATTAAATTTACAAAAAAAATTAGTTCGAAGAACAAAATTACAGTATCCGAAAACTTTCCAAAAAAAATGTCTGAAATAAAATGATTTTTTTTCGCCAGCAATTTGACATGTTTCAAGAATTTCAAAGATTAAATATATTTTTATCACCTTTTAGTAGTTGTCATAATCTTGGTTACTTTACTATCTTTAATAAGCTGATTTTTTTCATCAAAAAAGTTTTTGAAAGCGGATCAAAACAAAAAAGAAAAGAATTAAATTTTTGATTGAATGTGTTGAATTTTTTTCTTTAATTAATTTGTCACATTTAAAAAAGTATTAAAAACATTTTTATTTTTTTTCTAAAAAATCTGTTAAAACAATAACGTAAAAATCAGTGTCTCCACCGTTCCGTTCTGGAACGTCCGTTCTTCCGTTCCGTTCCCGTTCCGGAACTGGAACGTATACCCGTTCTTCATTTTAAGAACGGAACGTACGGAACGGGTACGGTCTTTAAAAGAACGGAACGGAACGCGTTCCTTTTGAGAGGTTAGACGTTCCGTTCCTCTACCTGTTTTTACTCTTTTTCATCATAAATTTGGGTCCAAAATTGTAACTCAAGTATTGCAAAAATTTTATTTCATTTTATTTGTTGTGTAATAACCCTTTATAGCCCAAAAATATCTCATATTACTTTTCAAGTTGGAGTAAAAACCTTGTTCTTCAACATTTTTGCACCTCCGAAAACCCAAAATTACAGTATTTTGCAAGAACGGGAACTGAACGGGAACGTATACCCGTTCCTGACGTTTGGAACGGAATGGACGGGAACGTGTTGAGTAAAAATATGGAACGGACGGAACGGATAAAGCTGAAGAAGGAACGGAACGGAATACGTTCCGAAAAAAAGTGGAACTTTGGAGACACTGGTAAAAATAATCGATAACAAATTAACGAAAAATAAATTTGCATTTGAGTGCGAAAAGGTTAGAGTTGGTGTAGAAGAATCTATTGCTTTTTTCGATGAACTGATCAAATTTGGTGGCGTTGTTACAATTTCGGTCGAAGTTTTTTCTTCATGAAATGGTGTGACAATCGTGGTGGTAGTATCTGTGGAAGCAAATTTTGTACAACAAAATGTACTTTTTATTGTTCCATATTCCAATCCCTCTCCCGCAATAGGATTTCCTGATGTATTATTCCAGCATGGATTTAATGGTGTATACGGAATACTATTATCTTTAAAGAATAATGTTCCATTCCATCTTGACAATTTTCCAACAATGAATTCATTCCACACATTGTGTTTCAGCGTCATTTCATATTGAAAATCGGTCTCAGATGGAAATTTCAAAGAACAACTATCACTGTCAAATAATATTTTACAAAGTTTTAAAATTTTGTAAACAGAATTTTGTAATTTTGATGCAACATTTATTTCTAAAGTATCTGCTGTTGCTTCTAATTCAAACAAATATTCATATGTTTCGTTTTTCATGAAATCAACGATCGAAACATTATTTTGAAAATTTGTACATTGTTCTAAAAATTATCTTTTAAGTAAAACAATGTTTTTAAAAGGCTGAAATAATTTTGCATACCAACTTCTGATTCTTGAATTTCAATCAATTCTTCTTTTATACAACACGCCTTCATATTTACATATCCATCATATATAATTCCATCAAATTCAAGGTAAACCAAGTCTCCAAAATCAGAAACACAAAAAATATCTCTCCATTTTGTAAAACTTCCATCAATTCCATTAAAAATGAAATTTTCATCAATAAATAATCCTTTTGTTGACAATGGCATTGAAGCAAAGGAAAAATTTGAATACAAGCTTGCAGTTACTCCTATTTTGGCATTTGGTAGAGGCATTTCAAAATTTGTAAATGGCTTAAACCAAGATTGCTCAAAACCGTTATCTAGGATAATGTCTATTGAATAAAGATCATAAGAAGAATTTACATAAAGATTCCAAAATAACCTTGAAAATTGTAATAAATTTGGAAACGTTTTGTTATTGGCGTTTGGAACTACAGTTAAATTGAAATACATTTCAAACAAAGGTATTGTGGCATTCTTATCATCTAAAAAATGAGAAAATGAGTTATTCAAAAATGACATTTACAAGAGGCACTCTAATGGGGCCGACTTTGATGTGTAGATTTAATGGAAAATTGATTTCTAGATAACCCCGTAAATGAAAGATTTTAAATTTATTTCGCACAAACCTGGTTCAACAGTTATTGAATATCCAACACCTCTACAAAGGGATACTGTATTTCCGAATGCAATTTGGAAAGAAAAAAGCAATGAAACAATTAAAATAATCATTCCGCAGAAAAGTTTAAATGTAACAAATTTAAAAAAAGATTAAACACATTCAAGCAAAAATTTAATTCTTTTCTTTTTTTCATTTTGATCCGCTTTCAAAAACTTTTTTGATGAAAAAAATCAGCTTATTTAAGACAGCAAGGTAACCAAGATTATGACAACTACTAGAAAGTGATAAAAAATATGTCAGAATTTGGATTAATCTTTGAATTTTATAAAAAATGTCGAATTCGAAACCAGGTTTGTAAGCAAATTTTATTTATTTTCGACGATTATTTTTAAAAGATTTTTTTACAGATATAGTTTGTAGGATCATTATATGATGCTTTGTTTCATTTTGTTGAGTTAAGCAAGAAATTGATTTTATTGAAATGTTTTTTCATTGTTAACATTTGAATATTTAAGAAATAACTCAACTCAAAATAAATCTCTAGTTTTAATAATTTTAAAGAAATAATATTGTTTGCCAAAAATGCAGTTTCTTGATTCGAACTCTTCGATTAACTGTTCAGCCTGCTGGGCATTTTCAATCATTATTAATTTTAAAATAAGTTTCTGACAAAAGATTAGCAGCAGGTTTTGTTTGTGTTCGATGTTTTTAAAACATCTACAATGAACCGTTAAAACGGTCTTTTTGCCTTTGGCAGTAAAAAATCAAAATGTAATAAGTTTAAAATTTTTATAAAAAATTTTGAAAGTTTTTTAAAATTTTTTATTGAAAACGTATAAACTTCTGTTTTGTTGAATAAAAAAATTGTTTATTTGTATATATTTAAAAAATAATCTTGCAAAATTTTAA
Organism: Panagrolaimus sp. LJ2414; assembly: GCA_024447195.1. Lineage (NCBI taxonomy): Eukaryota > Metazoa > Nematoda > Chromadorea > Rhabditida > Panagrolaimidae > Panagrolaimus > Panagrolaimus sp. LJ2414. The sequence goes on along the minus strand of JAMRXY010000297.1, from coordinate 754,052 downwards.
ACTTTAATTGTTGCAATTTTGTATCGTTGAATTTGAAAATTTTTTTCAAGCAATTTTGCGCTTTTACATGCTTGAAATAATTCACTTTCGGAAGCATCATCCAGAGATTTATAATAAAGAATGATAGGCTTAAGCTCCGTTAATCCAGTTTTTAATTCAACATTTTTGATAGCCCATTTTAGGATTAATGAAATTAAAAATGATGGAGGAGTTTTTCGACGTCCTCGAAAAGTATCAAATTCAAGAAGAATTTTATCTTCAGAATTTTTTGTAACTTTAAAACCCCAATTTGGATCGATTTTGAGATTTGATAAATCTTCAGCAATGAATTTTAGAATATCTAAAATCTCTTTTTTTGGTCATGATGGCAAAGCCAAAAATTTGCATACCAGAAATAACAAAAGAATTATGTTTTTCTTTGATTTCGGCTGCTTCTTTTCCTATTTGAATTTTTTCATCGTAAAATCCTATCATTAACGGAATGTCATTTAAATCTAAAAAATTACTGTAAAATATTGTCTTAAATTATTTTCGAGTTTTACCAAGTTTCTCAAGATTTCCATTTTTTATCAATTCTACAGTAAATTTCTTATCAGTAAATGTCATAATAATCCCATTTTTGATATTATTAGAGTTTTGATATTCAACAGATGGAATAAAATATTTATCAACTGATAAGGTTACAGTAGTTCCAATGACAGCTTTTGGAAATTTTTGTACTTTTCCAAATCTTAAATTTCCACATTCTGGGAGTGAATGAAATAACTGAAATTTACAGTAATATATATTTCTGTGTTTAAATATATAGACGGTATACCGTAAGATCTTTAAATTGTTCAAAACAAACAATACTCTTTTTGAATGGTGGTCTTTCAATTAAATCAATATTAAGTAAATTTTTTGCCAAAACATCCACAGGGTTCTGACAAAAAATATTTTCAATTTTGTTGCTTTGATCTGGTGCCGCAATAAGATAATCTCGAAATCCAATAACCGCAACATCAACATTGGAAGGTTTGAAAGCAAGAAGTTTTTCAGCTTTTTTTACCAATGCTTTATTCAAAAAATCATGAACATTCCTTTTAATATCAAAAAATTTTCGAGGCTTTATTGAATTAAGGATATCTTTGACTGTCTTTTCAATGGCATTTTGGTCAGAAGAATCAGGCACATTTGATAAACGAGAAAATACAATATTCTCTGCGTTAATATGCCTTAAGGGCATTTCATTTGCATACGGGATACTTAAACTTGTAACAACACAATATTCATCCTTCTCTTTACAAACATTCAAATATCCCAAATCTTCTTGTTCAAAGGAAACAAAACATGCCATAAATGAAAAATTCTCCAACACTGTTTCATCATATTCATCAATTGTCGCTAACAACACAGCCGATAAATAAATTGAATACCATGAAACACAATAAAATGGAATTCCTTTTTTTGAATAATATTCATCCAAAACTTTTGCAAGTTTTGCTTTTTCTTCAATTCCATTCCGATCAAAATGAAATAAAACAGCTTTTACAGATTTTACAGGTAAAATGTGAATTTTATTAAAAATATATTCCGGCTTTAAAACTGCTAAAAAACCTTCTATCTCTTCCGTGTAATCATTGATATCGATTATTTTCGCAATTACATTTGGAGCAGGATATTGAAGAGTAAAACATATTATTTTTTCTGACATTGAAAAATAATATATTTTAATCAATTATTTTTGGTTGGTTTTTATTCTTCGACAAAGAAATGGAAACTAAAAATAAACAAAAAAAATTGGTTTAAAAACACATGTGTGTCATCTTTTCGGACAAAGTTGGTTTGTCTGTGTACAGACAACCGACGACAAAAACATTTTAGTTTTGGTGTTTTTGCAATGTCTTTTAAGACACTTTTAGATAAAGAGAATTTAAAAAAAATAAATAAGAAGCTTCTATTTTTCCATCAGAAGTTGACTTCTGAAAGAATAAGTGATCTCAAAAAAGTCAAAGAAAAACTTTTTCATTGCTCACTACTAATATTCAACGGTCTGTTTCATTTTATTATTAAATCCGATTTTTTAAAGCAGTTGATTCCGATTTGTATATCTTGTAATGCCATTACCATTTTATTAGATGGCACTGCAGAAATCTCATATAGCATTAGTTAGTAATTTTTAGAATATGTCTTTTCCATAATGATAATTTTAAATGTAAATGATGTTAAGCTAGAAGATGTCTCGGATCAATCCAAGACCACCTTCTTTATTTCCATTCTGTATCTCTTGCTTATTGATGTATGCTATAAATAAAAAAGTAACTTTCATTCTATCAAGGAGAATTAGGGGAAGCTATTCCCTCACATAAACATGAAAAAAAAACATTGCTCAAATTATTTTTGATCTAATAATAAGGCGAGAAACAATACAAATAAACTATACTTGAAAAACATATTTTATGGGGTTGTTCTTTTTTGGCAATAATTTTCCTGTGAAATACAAACTTAATTTATATTAATTAAGAAAATGACATCCTTGTGGTAGCAATGAAAGATTTATTTTAAAAAAGTACATATTAGAAACATTCTCATGAGTACACAAAACACTTTTAAAAAGCGTATTAAAAGAATTAATTTATTTATTTCCTGTTTCAACAGTAAATTTTATTTAACATTTCGGGAACCCAAATAAAATGATTAATTAATTAATTGTCAGAATTTAAATAAGCTAAACACAATATTCTACGTTTGCTAATTTATATATACTTGTACTTGTTGTTGTGGATGAACGTGAAAAACTTTTGGAATTTTCGTCACATACGAGCCAGTTTTTGACATAATTGGTCGGAACATTTTGATAACAGATTTTCTTAACGTTGAATTCAACATAAAATACAGTAATGGAGTGTCACCTAAAAATACGTGTTTTAATTAATTAGTATAATTAAAGGGAGCCATAGAAACAGGTGTTCATGTGTAAAAACATTAAAAGAAATATATACATTTCGGTACGTTCATTTCGAAAATGTACTTTATAAATTTTATAACTTTTCAGTCTGATCCTTACCATGCATAACAATCCAAGAAAAATGAGCTAAAATTTCCATAAATACTGGAAATTCAATATATAACATTGCTGCATATAGTAAAGGTGCAAAGAACAATTCACCACAAATGACCAAAGCCTGATATGTCATCTAAAAATGATGTTATTGTTACATCCCATATTTCTTAATTTTGTAAATTTACTTACTTGTTTTTGATGCTTTGAATGTGATGAAAGATTATGAGTTTTAAAATTGAGAACTCCCAACATGCAAGCATACAAAATTATCATTGTTGAAATGCAAAAAGAATTTTGAATAATATAATATCGATGAAATTTTTGAAAATTAAACTAAAAATGCATATGTTTTACATATGATAGATCAAAATAATACAAACTTCTGGATTATTTTGCATTCCAGTAATTCTAAAAAATGGATCTGGATTCATTGCATAAACAGCAATTGCAAAAACATGAAGAAGTTCAAAACCGGTATAAATTTGATATGAAATTGGAATCAACATCCAAAAGAAGGTCCGATATCCGCCAAAAAGGATTTCAGCATATTTCGGAAACGCCATTTCTAAAAGTCTATTAAATGCCAACAAAATACAAACTGCCATTGTTCCATGAAATCCAACTATAAAAAGGGTAATTAATTAAATTCAAGGTGATATGTAAACTTACCACACGGGATTACTCCACTAAAATAGAATAGGGTCGGAGAATTACAAAAATGTGCTCCAAGAATAACTTGAATTCCAGTAATCATTCCACAACATGGCAAAATTATTATATCATAAATTCCCATAAGAAACATAAGTTTGTAGCAGGAAAAATGAAAGAATTCTTTACTGGCCATTATAATTAAAAACGGGATATACGTTATCTAAAACTAGTAAGATGTCAATTTAAAAAAGATCAAAGGCGGCTCATTTTAAAATACGGTATATGAATATTAAATCAAAAAAGATCAATTTATTTATTTAAAGATCGAGAAAAAAAAGATCAAAGGCGGCACAATTTAAGAAAACATGATAGGTGAATATCTTTTATTCAAATTTTCAAAACTATGTTCAAAAACAAACCTCAAAAATGAGTGCCGGCAGAAAATATGCTAATCCAAGGACAATATTTGGTTCACCTTCTGCCCACCATTCATCTTGGGATCTCAGAGAGCAATTTTTGATATACAAATTATGCCATTCTTCATGGTTAAAAAAATATGACCAATATCCCATCCACATTTTTCCAGAAAAACGTTTTAAAATATTTTTTAAAAAATATTTTTTACAGCAAAAAATTATTACTTTATATAAATTTTTAGTACTTTAAAGTTGAATTAGTTTTTTTTCGGTTTGTGTTGGAAGTAATAATAGTAAATAATTTTAATTATTTGTATGTGAAAATTAATACCAGCTCAAGCATGTAAAATATTCTTTTTTTAATTATTCGTTGTTGAAACAAACATGAAAACATAAAATGTATAATACGGTATCGCAATTCAAGCGAAAAAACAAATTTTAATTAAACGTGGGAGTTTCAGTTTTTTTACCAACTGTACAAGTTCGTTCATGCTTTTTGCTTAATGTGTTTTATAAATGTCACTTTTTTAACACAAAAACGATACATGCATGCATTTTACAAATACAAACATTTCAAAACTTTTTAATGCAAATGTGTTTAAAAAATTATTAACAAAATTACGGTATACGACAAAATTTTAATTTAAAAATGTGACAAAACTTTTTTTTGTCACAAAAGTTTCAAAAATAGAATGCCAAACACAAAAAGCAAAACATGATACACAAAAATTTTATCAAAATTTTGAAGTTGAAAATATTAATATCAAAAAAACCAAATTTGCATACTTAATTGACGGAAAACTGAGGTCATCAAGAGGATTCCAGGAAAATTCGGTCATCACTTTTTTGTTCTTCCTTATTTTTTTTCATAAGGAAGACAACAACAGTGGTGCACATCGAAACGAAGGCCAAATTTCATGAGACATTTTGGCATTCGTTTTTTGAAATTCTCTCGACAAAAAAAGTTGATTTCTCGAGGTGAAACACTTTGCCAAGCGTCTCACAAAATTGTGCTTTTTCTTTGAAAAAAATTCGATGTGGGTGAGGGGTAACTCAAAAATATGCTTTTTTTCAGTTTGACTAATTGATTTATAGTCAATGGTCAGTGCGATGGTTCATTGAAATTGTAGCGTTGAGTTATAATCATTTTGTCTTATTTTAGCAATTTTTGCTGCAAAATCACCGCAAGTTTTTTTTTAAAAAACGGCATTTTGAAAAATGCAAAGAAAATCGTTTTCCACACGAGACAAAGAACAAATTTTTTTTACTGATATCTATTTTATGTTGAGTATAAAAAGCTTAATTACAGAGGTTTGAGATAGTTTTACGATTAATTTACTATCTTAAATTGATCTCAGCACTATAATTTACCACTTGTAGATGTTTTGTATGATGAGATGTGTTCAGAGAGATTTGGGAGCAATTACAGATCATTGGATATATATGTGTATATTCTTCATCAATTCTTTAATATAAACATTAAATAACATCATTTCTATTATCTAATCCATTTATATGAAGTACAATGATGGTGTTGAATGCCTAAAAACAAAGATATATATAATATATAAGAAAATAGAACCAAAACTAACCTGACATACTGAAACTTACCTGTATATCCATTATTCATTTTCAGCTATTATATCCACTTTTGTTTATTCCAGAGGCCATATATATGATTTGTGATACTATATAAATGTATTTCAAGCATCAGAAGAGGCAAAAATAATAAATATAAGGATTTTTATTTCACGATTTTTTAAAGCAATTATTGCTTTTTGATGACAAATCGGTTGAACTTCATCTTATGATATAAAACATCTACAAAAGGTAAACAAGGGTGCTGAGATCGATTTAAGATAGTAAATTAATCGTAAAACTATCTCAAACCTCTGTAATTAAGCTTTTTGGTTCATTGAACTAATGAAAAGGCTTTTGCAAAAAATGTATACATTTCGCCAAAAAAGTTGTGGCATTCATTTTTGTTGAAAATGCCGTTTTTTTAAAAAAAACTTGCGGTGAAAATGTCTTGCATTTTTTGTTCTTCTGTTTATCATTTATCTCCATTTTGTGACACTTTTATTTCCGATGAAGATCGGAAGAAAGCTTTAGAGATAAAATCTTACTGTATGTATTGTTTAAAACCAATAAAGAGCTTTCCATGTAGAGATAATCATATTCCAAAATGTTATATTTGTTTTTCAAAGGATCACCTTGATGTTTTTTGTCCAGAAAGATTTTCAGGTATGCAAATTTGAAAAAAATTTTAGATGACAAACTTTTTTATTTCAGTTTTAAAACCTTTTTTGCCGAAAATTGACTATGTTTTAATGCCGAGATATGAAAAAATTTGTGAATTTCATCCTCTTGAAACTTTAATTCTTTCATTTTATTTACCTAAAAATTTACAACTTTTTCAACAACAAAAACCTATCAGAATTCATTACGCTGACAATGTCTACGACAATTATTACCGTAATCACGTGCTCATTTTGCGTTCGGTAGAGACGGATTTTGGATTTAAGGGGTCAAACGTGGTCAAAATCACTTCCAAATATCATAGAAATGACCCATAAATAGTTTAGGAAAGGTGCACCTCGAAAATCGAAATTTCAAAAATTTTGGTTATTTCCACAGGGGGGACCACATGGAATTTGAAAAAAAAATAATTTTTTTTCGATTTTTTTATTTTTGGGCTTAAACTACTCGTAATAACCCCCTGATCATTTCCTGAATAGCACAAAAAAATTCAAAGACAAAAAATCGAAATTTTTCGTGATGGGAAGCTGAAAATGATGTTGGGGGTAATGTGAAACATTTCCTTAAGGAAGAAAAACTTTTCTATGGGTTTCTTGACTATAATAAGATTGTATAATACTAAATCGAGGTAGAGGAACTTAAATAAAGCATTTTCAAATGTTTAGATTAATTTTAAAGCTTTGTTTTCCTGTGATATGGGTGTTTTTAGGCTTAAATATCGAGTTTTTCTATTTTTGGGGTATCCAGAGCACTTAAGAGGACATTAAAGGTCTTAAAACGTTCCCTTTAAAATTTAGAACAATCCTCAGGGACCCGATTTTTGATTTAGGGCTCTAAAATTTTTTTTCGAATTTTTTAATGAAACGTTGATTTTCGAGTGCTATTACTTTCACGTCTAAAATTGAAGAAGTGGGAGTGTATGAAAGATTTTGGCGCTTTTATTCTTGTACCTGAGATTATTTTGAACAATTCTCAGGGATCCGATTTTTGGTGTTCACCTTCTTACGCGATTCCCGTACGCAAATGTGAAATTGCTCCAAATTTAGTATGTTTCTTATGACCTTATTTTTTTTTCGGTGTTGACAGTAAAGATCATTTTAGTTGTTCACAAATATCAATAACATGGATATCTAAAAACGTAACGGATCAAATTTCCGATATTTGACCCCGGACGACCAGGAAATGCCAAAAACCGGATTTTTTGCTCATTTTTGACCAAAATTTGCCATTTTCTGACCTTATTTTTTTCTACATGTGCATAGATATCAATGTTCAAAAGTTATTTTTGACTAAAATGTGGTTGAAAAAAAAATCGTAGCGGCTCAAAAGTTTTATTTTTGACCTAGTTTTAATTTGGCATCAAAAAAACTGCCGAAAATGGCACTTTATGGCCGTTTTCGTTTTTTCGAGTGCACCTCGCCGAAAATGCCCAAAACACATTCTAAACTATTTTTTATGCATTTTTAACACATTTTGGACGGTTTTGACCCAAAACCGTTTCTACCGAACATTTTCCCCATAGCGATGAGCACGTGTAATAATAATGGAAAAGTTATTGTTGCTAAAAAAGTATTTCTTAGATCCACAGATTCAGAGGACTTTAAAAATTTAATTTTTATCGCCGAAAGTGTTGCTATATTAGATTCTGAATTATCTTCGAATGAGATATTACGATTATTGTCACCGGCAACAAAAATGTTTAAATGTGACAATGTAACAGTTACAACAAAAATCACCTTTGCTGAAATTCTTCAAAAAATTCCAAATATTGAAGAGCTTCATATAATTCATTCTAATATTCAAATTTGTAATTTCTGGATTGAAGAATTGAATAGCAGCTACAAACCCAAAAATACCCTTAAAAAATTGACATTAACAGTTGAAAGTTGCAATTTTAGTATTGAAAAATTAGCAGCGTTTATTAGAGTAAGTTTTAATTATTTTGTCTTTTACAATATTTAATTCAACTTTTTAGGCCAAATGTGCACAAGATGTTCAAGTTCAACTTCGCCTTCAAACAGAATTATATTCCCAAGATTTTCAAAAGGCTTTGTTCAAATATTTTGTTCCATTTCAATACGCTTTAGGAACTTTTCCGTTATTGTTTTTGCAAATTTCAAAAACCAAAAATCATCCTATTGCAGCAGAAGAATTTTATAGTAAAAATTTTAGTTTAAAAAAGTTTTGAATTTTCGTTTCTATTTTGTTATCTTTTGTCATAAACATGATCCAAATCCAAATTTGAATATAAAAGCATTGCAACTAAATATAGTAACATTATTGAATGGAGAACAGATAGATGATAAACAAAATTCCAATCATTCTTTTTTTATTACTACAGATTCCCATGGGAAAATATTCATTTTTTATGTTATGCATAACATAAAAAATGAATATTTGAACTCTTGAGCGTGCAAGTTTAAATGCTACATGCTTTGTACCTTATCAGTTACAGTGTTGATAGCATTTTTGTGGTGTTTTTTCCAAGGAAGTTTTTCTTTGTTTAGAATGATCATGAAATACAGATTAAAGCCAATAATCTTTAATTTCCATACAATGGCTAAGAATGCCATTCCTTTGATAAAGAGACGGGCGTGGTTTTCATTTCGACGACATAAACAATGTTGTACCTTTAACCTTTGACTTTAAACAAGTGAGAAAATGGTGGTATAAATACGATAGAAAAAAATGAATCCAGATAACTTCCTTCTTTTGTCATTAAAATGGCATATCTTCAACTTGCTGTCATCGCCATTTTGGCTCTATCCTGCTTTGCTTCTTTCAATGGTGAACTACTACATCCACCAGTAGCAGGTCTTCCACCAAAACCACCAAAATCCGTTCAACCAGATCCACCACAAAATGCTACATGCCCTGAAGGGTTCAAATACTTTGCACCCACAGATGCCTGCTATGGCCGACCCCCTTCACTTGGATATGGTTGGGGACTTTGGGATGATGCTGAACAACTCTGTGAAAAACTTGGAGGACATTTACCTTCAATTCATAGTCAAGAAGAAGCTGAACTTATTGGATGTAAGTGTTGTTTTCGATTAAGTTCTTTCACTTATCCATCATCTTTTAGCAAGTCCACCAATTCGATGGTATGTTTGGACTGGCTTATATTCCAATGACAATTTGTACACCTGGAAATGGTCAGATGGCACTCCATTTGATTACAAGCCATGGTGGGGCATTTATGGTAATGTTTCATCGTGTGCTTTCTTATCCGGTTCCGTTCTCGTCAATGGTCCATGCCTAGAAGGGCAGTACTTCATTTGCAAAGTTCCAACTCTCAAGGGTTGTCCGTCAAGTACATAAAGGATTTGAATTCAATATAAATTTTATGTGTTTTGATAATTAAAAAATAAAGTTTAATCATATCAGATGTTATGTGGCACTTTTCAAATATTTACTTTTCAAATATTTGTTTTTTGTACCAATTGAACCAATCTTTGATTAAAAACTTTCTACAAATTATTGTTTTTTTAAATCAATAGAAAAAAGTCCTGCGAAAGGCTGATGTTTTATCAGTAAAATTTTAAGGGTGTGCCTTCAAAATGATTCTCCTCTTTTTTGAAAACTCGCTTTATCAATGATAATTTTTTTATTAAAAGTGTGCATTGATTTTTGCGCTCACAACTTTTAAAAAAATGATTTTTAAAGAGATCGTCGAGAGATCTTGTGTTGTTCGCAACGGAAGAATAGTAAACGTAAATGAAAATAATTCTTTTCAAATTAAAATGATGAGACAAGGGGATGATTTAGTTTGCTACGTTCATACCATGAAAGGGAATTTTACCATTGAAGATGTTGAAGGCTCAAGTATTATTCAATAAGTTTAATTTTTAAATAAAAATTTCTTTTGTTTCAGCAAAACCGTATGATGCCGAGAACAAGTGTTTTTTTCTCCCATGGAATCCTTTAGCTCGAATAAAGGTTACATTTCGAATTGAAATGGATCAAATATTTCAAGAATGTATGCTTGAGAATATAAAAATTTCCCGCGAACAGTTAATGAAACTAAAATTGAAAGATTTTTACAAAGGTTTTATTACTTTACCTGGTTATGAATATCTTAAATTTATGTATTATGTTAAAAAAATTGATTATCAATTAATAGAAGTTCACATCCTAAATCCTTATGATGATGTATTAATTGAAGGTAAGCTTGTTAATTAAAAAGTTTTGTTAACTTAAAAAATTGTGATTAAAGATAAACCAGGAGATTACAAGCATCAATGGAAAAATACATTCACTGGTAATGAAGATGGATACATTGATTTGGAGTTAAATTTACGCTTCACCTTCGCTTCTAATATTTCTGAAACTATTACAGATGAAAGCAAATCGACCACTGTAGCTCAAAAGGAAGATCAAATCAATATCAAAAATCCACGTTTGTATGATGTTATGTCTGATAAAGCGTATGCCGATGTTGTCCTTTTTTCATCAACTGGAAAAGAAATTCTTACGTATCGATGTCTGCTAGCAAGCTTTTCTCCTGTTTTTAAAAAGATTTTTGATGAAACTAAAGATCTTCCAATCCAACATAAAATTGACGAATTTGAAACTGAAATAATAATGGCAGCTTTGGATTTTTGTTACGGAAAAGTTGATGCTATCAGCGGAAAGGAGACCAAAATATTTAAATTTGCAGAAAAATACAAAATTCAAGAATTAAAAGTAGATTAAAATGTTTAATAACTATTATAATTTTTGGTATTTTTTAGGAAGCCTGTTGTTCGCATTTTGAAAAAGATTTGAATATTTCAAATGTTTGTGATATTATTCAAATTGCATATTCCAATAATTTTGAAGATTTAAAACAAAAGTGTAAAACATTGATTGCCAGAAATAAGGAAACAATCGATTTCGAAAATTTACCAAAAAATATTATTATTGATATTTTAAAAGCCACATAAATTTGTTAAACTTATGATTTTAATTGATTATTAATTTTATTTAATTTAAATTTAACGAAAATAAAACATTTTTTCATTTTTAACATACACAAATATGATATTTATCTTCCAAATCCATCCTTTGATTTTTTCTTTTTCTTCTTGATGAAAATCAATTATTCGCAGAGATTATTCAAACAACAACATCCAACAAAGAAAAGAAAAAACACAATCACCACCAGAAATCGAAGACACAAACCACACCAATAACATTATTATCACCCCATTACCAAAGAAATTAAAAACAATCATTTTTTTTAAAGTTTGTGTTGGTAATTTTTTTATAATGATATGTCAAAAACAAAATGATGTTGGGGAGGTGTAAGTAACCATTTCATCAAAATGTGTGATGGACCGCCTTCTTCACATGACCTATAAGATATCAATATAAGCATATCCCTTCTTAATTGATATCGGTTATCACAAACTGATATCCATCAATATGTTTCCTTTCTCACTTAGTAACAATGGTATATTAGAAATGGTAAAACTTTAACATTATTTTTCGTTTTGATAATTAAATAATAAATGTTTTAGGCAATTAAATACATGGACCGCTTTGAAATTTTGGAAGAAGAAAACTTTCTAAGGACTGGCGTTAAAAAAGAATGTTTGAAAGATAGCAGAAAACCTACAAATAATGTTAGATTCATTTATGTACCATTTGATCGTGGTATTCTCCACAAATATGCAAATGTTGCCCCGCTTGCCGTATCAATATACGCCGATGATAAATTATTTAAGAACTACAAGATTTTGGATAATCAACCGAGTATTTTGTGGGATTGTGAGTGTAATAGAAAGGTGCTGAATCACTGTGTCATCATAGTGGGGATCACAACTTTTAATGGAAGAATCATTGGGAAATTCACATGGCTCTAGATGGGGACACTACGAATATAGATATGTTCCAGTTCCAGAAAACGATGAAAATTCATTATGTTTAATGTTTAATCCAGCTGTTACCATTACTGTTACAGAAAGAAATTAAGAAATTAGTTTGTTTTTGTAACAATTTTTTGTGCTTGTTTTTAGAATAAAAAACATAAACAATAAAAAAACCGTTTAACAATCGCAACAAAAAAGTTCAAAAACACAATCAAAGATAAAATTTAAAAGTTAAATAATTTTTTATTGCTTTTTCCTTTTTTAAAAAAATTTTCCATTACATTTCCGGTAAAAAATTTGTCTTTTCCAACTTTTTAATCTAAAAACGTTTCAAGTCAAACCAAAAACATTAAAAATTGATAAACTAGTTTTTCGCCCCTTTTAAAAGTTGTTGTTGGTTGGTGGATTGCCTTCATTTATCCAAAAATTGTATGTTACATCAATGAAAAAAAGGATTTTCAGCTCTTTTGGATAAAAAATATTGGCAAGTTTTAAACGGAATTTCGCTTGTAAAAATACTTGTTTCTAAAATTTTATTATTAACAATTAAAACGAGTGTTTTTGAAACCAAAAATGAATCAAAAAGAGGCAGAGGAAAATCGAGAAAGGCGGATAAATTTTTTGGAAAAGGGTTTTGTTTTTGAGGGAAATTTTTGATTCGGAACTCTCCTGATATATTTTAAATGAGAGAAAACGGAATTTGTTCCAATTTTTTGGTTAACAAAAATTTTTAGAGGAAAAAAATGATGAGTTTCGGGAAGAAAGAAAATGAAACTGTAATTGTGCCTTTTTAAAAAAAAGATACATCCTTTTTTATGCATCCAAAAAAATGGTAATTTTGATTATAATTTTTCTTTCACGAAAAAAGTGATTTGGGATGTTTTTTGTTGAAAGGAAATTAGATTCTAAATGTTTGCCTTCTTTGAAAAAAGGTTTTTTTTGAGGTTTTTATTTATTTTTCTTCCCTCACCGGGTGGTGGCAATCTTTTGATGCGCGCAAAAAAAGGGCACCGCTGCCGCGCGTGGACTTTTTCTCCTTTTCTTTCGATTAACACAGAAAAAAATCCCACTTTTTTATATTTAAAGTGTTTGCATTGTTGAAAATTTGCATAAATAGGGTACTGCTCTTAGTTGTTCTCGTTCTTGTTTCGGAACTCATTTCCGTCATCATCAAACAACAAGAACAAGAAGAAGGAGAAGAAGAAGAACTCACTCAATGAACAACACTTTTGCTGTCGCCGCCGTTACTCTTTTCATCTTTTCACCACTTTTTTCTTTCTTCTTCCTCTTTTTTTTTATTATTTGTGCGGTTCATTGAGGAGTTTAAGTTTCAATTTCCCGAAAATATTTTAATAATAATAATAAAGTGTTGGAAAAGGAGAAGGAGGAGATGATGAATGTACCAAGCGGCTTAACAAAAAATATACAAAATAAATCTTACTAAGAGCGTTGTTTTTGAATTTTGCGTTTTTAATGATCAATAAAATATTGTCGGAATTATAATATTTTTGAGGTTTCAATTTTGAATAGCTTAATAATGGAAAAAAGACGGAAATTAAAAATAAATGAATTTTAGAAATAATGAAATAATTTTTTGTAGACTTTATTGTCAATATTTATGGTACCCAATAGAAATTAAATGTAATTTTTTATAGAAATTGATATTTTAAAATACATATTTTAACGATTTAAAACAGTTTTCAGAAAATACTTAAGTTTTTGCAAAACGTAAATGTTTTAAAATTTAATCAGTTATTTTACAGTATCAATTTTAAAGAGGTCACGAGATTGTAAAAAAAGAAATCTCGACTTCCTAAAATTTTAGTAATTTTTCATTTGTTGTAGAAATTATTTTTGTTTAGTTTTTTGACATAAAGCAATATAAAAAAAGGTTTTTAGTCAGTAATTTTTGCAGCATTTTTTTGACACTATATTGGCTGTGCAAAAATTAGACCTTTTAATGGCAAAGGAATTGCTTGTCTTTTTGTTTTATTTAGGTTTAAACCTTAAGCATTTTTAGTTTTTATTCTAACCATAAGCATGTTTACATTTTTATTTACAAAACAAGTTTGTGTAAAAATGGTTCCATATGTTTTACTGTTACATTTCTTTTCTTTTAATGATCCACCTGTGCCATTATTATCTATAACTTCCGTTGATGTTGTAAACTCTAGGTAGATATAAAACGCCCTTGAGTACATTACAAAAAACCTCTCATCCATTCATCCTCCATCTGTCAGTTTGACGCTTATTATTGCAGTTTTTTTATTATCTTTCAACAAAGTCTTCAAAAATATACATTTTTATTGTTGAGGTAAATCAAAAACTATGATCTTCTTCTTCAAACTCCAAATTCATGCATTCATTTCACCTCAAATAATACCAAATCAAATGTCCTTGATGTCATTTCTCCTGCTCTTTCTTTTTTCCTCTCCCGTCATTTTCTTTAAAAAAATCCCTCAAAAAAATGAAGAATAACCAAAACATTATTTTTTTATTCCGGAAATGGCCTTGTTTGACTCTTTCCTTTTTTCCCTCAACCACGACGACTTTTTTCGCGCTTTGGCATTGTCAAAAATATATTTTTTTAAAGAAAAAAGTTTATAAATATTTGCCCTGTAAAAACTTTTAAAAATAAAAATATTGAAAAAAGGAACAAAAGAATGTATTGTTCAATCTATCTAAATCCACCTCTCCAAAACAGGTGTTGTTTATCGTCATTCTTGCATTCATTGAAATTTCGATGTTGGATTTTTAAGCCGTTTTTCTACTTTCTGCCTGCTTTCGGCTGCTAAATCAAAAACCTTTTTTTATCCTCTTTTTGTGTTACTATCTTTATTTTTAAAAAATGTTTAACAATTGCGAAACAATAGATTTTTTTTGATAATCTATGTAACAAAATAATTCTGAATCATCTCATTCAATTCTTTGATCGGGTTTAAAGGATTTAATAAATACCTATTTTTATGTTTAAAAAACTTGATTCATGTTTTATATTTTTTTGTTAAATTGTTATTCATCCGTGTTTTTTTATTGTTGTTGAAAGTTTCTTTTTATTGTATTTTATTAAAAATATCATATTTTTGTGGAGTTTGAATTGTTTGATTTTGTTCCATGCCCTTTTTCTATTGAAAATCAGATTATCAAATTCGCTTTCAAAAATCGAAAAATTTAAAAATGGTGTTTCACACACTTTTTTGTTAATGTTTTAAACGGATAACTTTCGCTATGAAATTGTGAAAGTTTATTTATCAAAAATTTTGATATCTTTATTTTTAAAAATTACTCGACTTGTCCCTGAATTGATATTTTAAAAAAATATGCCAATTCAGGGACAATATGATTTCCAATCAATGTTCGTTTAATCAAAATTCTTTTCCCTAAAATTCATGCCTTCTCACTTTTTTCTGCTTACTGCCGTAATCCCATTAATAAAATCTTTGTAACAGAACATTGCAGCTGCTTACAAAAATGTTCAAAAAACTGTTTTTAATTAAATATTTTTCCCCGTTCCTTACCTTTTGTTTGTATGTTTTTTTATACTTTTTTTTATCAAAAAATTTCAAGGACCATTTTTTTTGTCTTCCTTCAAAAACTTCAACATCAGCAAAAACGGACAAGCTCCAATTAGCAGTTCAATGCCGTTGTCCTCTCCATCCTCGACGGCGGGCCAAAAGCTTTATTTTTTTCAAATCCCCTTTTTTATATATAAAAATCTCGGCACTTCCAAAAGATGAAGAAAAAGTAACAAACGGCGGATGTTATTCTCTTTATAAAAAAATGAAGAAAGGAAGAAAAAAAAATGTTTTAACAAAGTGAAGACCACCAAAATTAAGTTATTTTCACAGCTCCTTCTTTTTCTTCTTCAACTTCTTCTTCTGCCCCCTTCATTTTTTTGCCAAAAAAAGAAGGAGGCCCTTTTTATTCATTCAAATTTTTATTTTTTTCAGTTTATTGAATTCTTTGATTCTTTGCCTCCAATTTTAAATAAATAAATTTTTTTAACACGTCAACTTTTTTATGAAAAGTTTATGTTTTTTTATGGTTTATAACCAAAACTTTTTGGTGGGAGTTATTACGCTCAAATTCACAAAATTATTTTTTTATGTTGTTGTTGAAATTCGATTAAGCAAATAAATGCTTTATCTCTCGCTTCAAAAAGCTCTGATCTTTTTCCCCCCACTTTTTAAAATGGATAAACTTTATCCGATAAAGAAAGTGAAACATGTTGTTGTTTTGAAAGATTTTTTACAAATCTCAAGGGAGGATGGATTATGTTTATCCATGTGAAAGAGAGATAAAAGTTCATTCATTTCATAAACTTTGGATAGTTGATTTTTGACCTTATCAAAATTGGAGTTATTGAGGATCACAATTTTATCATATATTTGATTTATCCCTCTTGATATAATTTTATTGTTTCATTTATATTTCAAAGCAGCAACGTTACAAAAAAAATTTAATTTAACATAAATTTTACAGTGATATTTTATTTTATAATTAATTGTTTAATATCGAAAACAACTTGATCTCTCAGGGGATTAATTAAAGCCTCTTTTAAACGCCCTCAACAATATTTTGAAGGTGTAACCAACCATAATAGTTTAAATCCTTTGATAATTTCCATATTTTTGGGATATTTATTTCTGTGCCATTCATTTCTTGGAGTCCTTTTTCTTACCTTTCTATTTTCCATTATTTTCTTCAAATTCAAATCCAAACAAATAAAAGTTTCTTCAAAAATAAAAGATTTTTTTGCGCACTCAAGCATATTCCCTTAGATTCGTTCGTTCTAAAAAGGCGCTCAATTACATAATTTCTTTTTTTTATGAAACGAAATAAAAAAAAGAAGAAAAAAGGGCATTGTCGAAAATTGAGGCACCACCACCTGGACATTCACTATTACTATTACAACACGCGTTCTTCCTCTCTCTATTTTTCTCCATCATTTTTTCAATGTATTTTCGCGCATTTTCAAACAATAAAAACTTTTTCTTTTTTTTATTTTCTTCATGCTTCTTTGATTGGGGCAAATAAGTTTTTTAAAGAAGAAGAAGGAAAAGAAACTCATAAAAAGACATACATTTTCAGATTATTGAATTATACTCTTAAAACTTCTTACCTTCTTTTTGTGTTCATCTTTAGCAGAAAAAATTGTTCAAATTTTTTAAATCATGACAAAAATTTTGGAATATATTTTTGCAACAACAATTTTATTTTCAATTTTTATCAATCAGAATGATGCAATTCAATGCTATTCTGGAAGTCAACTACAAATTCTAGAATGCCCAAGTATTTCTTGTATCAAACAGTCATTGGGTTTGGATACGGTAAGTGGTAGCTTTTGGTGGTGAAAAAAAAAATTTATGCAAATTAAGCAAAGAATACTTTTTCATGCTTTTGAATTTAGCCAAATTAATGAAGTTTAAAAAAATGTTTTCGATTGGTCTTTCTTCATCAGGAATGAGGCATTTAACTAGCAAAAATTGCGAAACATGTTTAATTCAATTTTTAATTAATTTACTCTTGCTTATGTCCTTTCTAACAATGGCAAAAATGCTATTTTGTTAAGCTTAAAAATTTGCATAAATTTTTATTGCCCTTTTTACTGTTCTGGTTTTTAATTTCTGGGGCATCCAATTTGGGTTTTCTGAAATCGGACTTATGTGGGTCCGATTCCGAAATCGAAATTGCGGCATTTATCTTTGATCTTCTAAAATCCCTAAACTTTTTGCAGGTTCGATATTGTGATGGAACTGGTGTATCATCAATTTGTCAAACCTATCGAATCTTTGATTCCTGCCAGAATATCCCAAATCTGGGATATATTTGTTGCTGCTCCGAACAACTTTGCAATGGTGGCATTCCAGCAACGGCATCTTTAACAACGGCAATTTTGGTGCCAATTTTTGCCATTTTTACTTTTTCAAGATGGCTTTTTTGAATTCATAAATTCTGAAGTAATTATTCTTTAAAATAACCTGTGATATATTCTTTCAAAAAACCTTTAATTTAATCATCGACAGATACTTTAAAATTCTTTTTTAACAGAAAAATAATTGTATGTATTTTCTTACTGTAATTTTCTCAAAAAAATATTGTGCCTTTTTTGTAAAAACGTTAGAAAAAATTTGTGAAAGTTAAGTTTTTATTGTTTCTAAAACAGAGTTATTCTTTGTTGTATAATAATAATTTTATGTTTATTTTGATAAATTTTGTAATATAAAAATAAACGGAAAAGTACGGTATCATTACTGTATTTATTACTGTAACATTAGCACTGTAATTTCAGAAAGTCTGAAAATATGCATTTATGGTTTTTAAACCAGTTATTTCAAAAAAAGATGGAATTTTAATTGACTTACCAGTAACAAGGAATTTATAAAATCCGCGATATGGTTGATTTGGTTGATCACCAGGTGTGTAATCCCCTGAAGGCATATTTAATTTTTGTAAATCTTATATCCTTTGAAAATTATCCTAACTCACCTAATCCGATTGTTGAAAGGCTGACAAAGCAGAAATATTTCTGCATAATACAATGCCGAAATATATCGCATCAATAAAATCCCAATTGGTTTCAATTGATGGAATTGAAAATTAAAAAGGCAAAAATAAAAAGCACAAAACAGTGGTGTTCGAGGTGATACAATACTGTAACCTACAAAAGAAAAGTTTTGAAATAAGCGTTGAAGTTGATCTGCGTAATCAAACTTTTGGGGTTTGATTATTTTGCCTACAGAAAATGATTATTTTTTTTATTTCTGTGTTGATCTTAGGGCCAAAATCAACAATTTTTTCTCAAGTTTTTTTTACTTTAAAAAACGTTGCTTTCTTTTCTTCTAAAAAAATGTTCAGCTCTTTTTTGCTCAACAACAAGAAAGGTAATTCCTCCTTTTTTCTTTTCCGTCTTTTTTCTCTCTCTGCTTTCATCTTTTTCCACGATTTTTTTAAAACTGATTGTTCTTGTTTTTATTTACTTTTCAACTAAAGCTAGCGTAACTCAAATATAATGCATGCTTCTTCTTCAGTCAAGCCCAAAAAATCAATGATCAAGAACAAAAAAAAATCTCTGCAGTTGGGCCAAGTCAGTATTTTTTTTTTCTATAATGTACAAACAAGATTTTGACACATAACTATTCACTCACTCATCAACCAAATACACGCACTTGCAAGTGTCCCACTTGAAGGTGGGGAAGGCCAATCCCTGTTCTTCTTTTTTTACGTTTTTCTTTCATTCATTTTCAATCAATTTTCATTTATTTTGTCATTCAAGCAAGAACAAGAACAAGAAAAGAGCTAATAATATTTTTTTATTTATTTATTTCACTTTGATTTTATTAAAATAAAATAATGGCGACGGGTCCTCCACAAACAACATCCCTTCAACAATTTATTACTGTTTTAATTGTCAATTTGGCACTTTTTGTTGCATTTATTACTGTATTTTTGCTGTTGAGGAAAAGACAAAAAAGGGTTTATGAACCAAGATATGTTGTTGAATCAGTTCCAAGGGATTTAAAGCCAGATGAAGCCCCGAGGGGAATTTTTGGTTGGTTGATTCATTTGTTGCGGAAACCTGAAAGTTTTATCATTCAACATACTTCCGCAGATGGATATTTTTTCATTCGATTTTTATTTGGATTTGCTTCAATTTGTATTCTTGGGTGCTTCTTGTTATGGCCAATTTTATTCCCAATTAATGCCACAAATTCCAATAACATGAAAGGCTTGGATATTTTATCATATGCAAATGTAAAAAGTGAATATCGTACATTTGCACATGTCTTTTTATCCTGGATCTTTTTTGGTTCAGTAACATTTTTTATTTATCGTGAAATTGTTTATTGCACAACTTTTCGGCATGTTCTTCAAACTACTCCATTCTATGATTCTTTGCTGTCATCAAAGACTTTGTTGTTGACGGAATTTCCTGATACTTTATATCATGAAAATTTTTTGAGAGATTTATTTCCAGCTGCTACAACAATTTGGTATGCAAGAGATTATTCAAAATTAAAAGGAAAAGTTGAAGAAAGAACTGATTTGGCGAATAAATATGAAGGTGCCTTAAATGGAGTACTAAAAAATGCCGTAAAAAAGAGGAATAAAGCTTTAAAAAATGGTCAAGAACCTCCAACCCCTGAAAATGATTTAAACAAATATTTGAAAGATGGCAAAAAACGACCGACTCATCGGCTGAAATTTTTAATTGGAAAAAAAGTTGATACTTTGGATTATTGTCCTGAAAAATTGGGTGAATTAAACATCGAAATTGAAGAACGCCAGAGGGAACATGCCTCAAACAAGCTTATCCCGGCGGTATTCATTGAATTTCCATCTCAGGTAGAGCTACAACGAGCTTATCAAGCAATTCCATATAATCCTGATTTAAATTCACTTAAATCTTACACTGGAGTTTCACCGGATGATGTAATTTGGGATAATTTGAAATTGTCTCCAACCATGAGAAGAATTAAAAAGTTAATTGCTTCAACAATTTTAACTTTAATGATTATATTTTGGGCAATCCCAGTTGCAGTTGTTGGTATTATCACCAATATTAATATGTTGACGGATAGGGTCAAATTCTTAAGCTTCATTAACAATATGCCGGATGTCTTAATGGGGCTAATAACTGGTCTTTTGCCTGTTGTTGCCTTAGCTGTATTGATGGCACTGGTGCCAATATTCATTCGATTAATAGCAAATATGGCTGGATTTGTAACCCTTCAAGAAGTTGACAGTTACTGCCATTCATGGTATTATGCCTTTCAAGTAATTCAATCTTTTTTGGTTGTAACTTTGGCCTCTGCTGCAACTTCGGCTGTCACAAGTGTAATCAATAATCCACAATCAGCTTTAACAATTTTGGGTGAAAAAATTCCACCAGCTTCAAATTTTTATATTGCAAATACTTGTTATCAATCCTTGGCATTATCTTCTGGGCTACTGCTACAAATTGTTGATTTAATCTTGCCTCAGGTAATGTCCAGGATATTTGATAGTACCCCAAGATCCATATGGACGCGATATAATACTCTGAATCAACCAGTTTGGTCTGTTATTTATCCACCGTATCAGCTGATTGGAATTATTGCACTTGTTTATGCCATTATTGCACCATTAATTTTGGGCTTTGCTGCAATTGCTTTTATTTTACTTTATTTTGCATATTTGTATTTCTTGGTTTATGTTCAAGAACCAAATATCACAGATACTCGAGGAAAATTTTATCCAAGAGCTTTGCTTCAATTATTTACTGGTATTTATTTGGGTGAACTATGTCTTGTTGCATTATTTGTGTTTAAAAAGAATTGGGCTACTGTAGTTTTGGAAGTTGTTTGGATTGTTGTGACTGCTGTGATTCACATTTATATTCAATGGAAATATTTGCCATTGTTGGATGTTGTTCCTATTTCGGCAATTAAATATGCCGCAGGGGATTCTAAATTCGTATACCCCTATCATGATCATGGTCTTGGAGAAATTAAATTTGTTGGACAAAATTATTGGAAAGGCAAAAATCGATTCGATGCCATTGACAATGATCATGTATCATCTAATCCAATTGCTGTGGATATCCCACATAGCAGTGCCACTCATGCCATGGCATCTCCAAATTGGTTCATTAGATTCTTCAATCCAAAAAAAGAAACTTTTGAAATGATTAGAAAAATGATGCCCTCGGCATATTTTAAACGGATGGAATATAATCCTGATTTTATAAATACGGCATATTTTGATCCGGCAATTCGAGATGAAAAACCTTTCATTTGGATTGCAAAAGATCCAATGGGTTTATCAGAGATTGAAATGGAAAAAGCTATCCAACATGGTGTTGATATCTCTGATAATAATGCTTCTTTCGACGAAAATGGTGGTGTCATTTTATCGGGTCCTCCACCAGATTACAATGAAACTTTAAAAATTTAAATAATAACACAGATATATATTGTATAAGATTACGGTATTATTTTGTTTCCTACATTTGTCAACATCTTTTTTACAAGTATTGTTCTGTCTCAAAAAAACACATTTATCTTGATTCGAATCTCTTTAAAGCATTTTAAATCCTATTTTTACAATCTTTTATTTTTTCCATAAATGTATATAATTTTTTAAAAGGGTAAATATTAAATATTTTGCCGATAAATCAATATTTTATTGCACGAAATTTCAAACGCTTGTACGACAAAAACTGTGCCTTGTAGCATTATTCGTGTTAAAAAAGAATTGGGCTACTGTAGTTTTGTAAGTTGTTTGGATTGTCGTGACTGCAGCAGTTCACATTTACATATATTCAATGGAAATATTTGCCATTGTTGGATGTTGTTGTAACAATTTATTTAATATGAAAAATAAAATATACAAAACAAACGATTTTATTAATACACACGTTAATTTTTAAAAATACAGTATATGTGTAGTAATAAAAACAAAACATTTCGTATACGAAATGTTACGCGTAGCAAAAATAAACTTCGTAAAAAAACGAAAAACAAATTTTTCGCTGCGAAAACTTTTTGCCAACGACCGAGAAAATGTTAGAAAGTCGAAGCTTCGGATTTCAAAATTTCTTTTTATTATAAGAAAAGCTTATATAACCAAATAAGATCCATAAAAACATTTTTTCTTGATCAATTATACAATTTATTGTATTTGATTTCAGTTGGTTTTTGTTTTTCAACAATTTTGGCACAAAATTTTAGTTCAAAATCACTTCGAATTCTTCTACTAAAAATGTAAGTTTATAAACATATAAGTTATATGACGTAACAACCACATTAAAAGACATGAATACTTTTAACAAGCTTTAAAAGTATTAATGTTTTGAACGACGATTCATTATTTAGATATTTATTTAATAAACTACTAAAAATATCGTATTTTAGATGACTGAATATCCGATTGCTCTTGAATGGACAATTTCTGAAGATCGTCTCAAAGTTTTAAAAGATTCAACAACGAATGAATATTTGGAAAGTGATAAATTTACTGCTGTTCATGCTTCTGGAGTTCAATATTTTCTTCGAATTTATCCAAATGGAAATAATGATACACATCGTGGGGAAACATGGATTTTTTTGAATTTGCAACTTGGAAAAGAAAAGAAGGTGGAAGCTGAATATACATTTTCAATCAGATCTGCAAAGTGGAATGAAATATTTGATTCTGTATTTCAAATAAACTGTGGATATGGTCAAACTTGCTGTTCTATTACTGAACTTCTTGATCCAACTAAGAAATTTGTTATTAATGGAAAACTTACTGTAACAGTCGAAGGAATTCTCAAAATTAAAAATTCTCAATTACATGAAGAAATGATTCAGCTTCAACCAAAATGTTTTCGTGCTTTACGGAACATTGGTTTCGAAGATTTTACAATTACTGCTGAACAGAAGGAAATAAAGGTATGTTTGTTTATTCTTCTTAATCTCAAAAAATTTCTTTTTACAGATTCATAAGTGTGTTTTGGCTGCTCAATCACCAGTTTTTGCAGCAATGTTTTCCCCAAAAATGAAAGAAGGAATCGAAAATCGTGTTGAAATTGTTGATTTTTCATTTGCAACCGTTGAATTGGCAATCAAAATGTGTTATAATCATGATCTTGATTCTGGTATTTCTATGGATGAAACTTTTTTGCTTCTCAAATTCGCTGATAAATATGATATTGAAATTCTTAAGGTTGGCAGTTTAAAATTTGATTAAATTATAATTATCACATGTGGTTTTAGGAAAAGATTCAAAATTTTTTGGGTGATCAACTTACAGTAACAAATGTCTGTGAAATTGCTAATTGTGCCATCAATGGAAATTCTGCAAAACTCAAAGACAAATGCTTTGATTTTATTTTGGCTTCCTTAAAAAAAGAACCTGTGCCAAAAATGGAACTTCTTGATAAAGATTTTTTAATCACTGTCTTGAACAATATTCCGCGTCGTGTATCTGAAACTCTTTGATTTCTTTTTTTTTTGTGTTACTTTTGTTTAATTTTTCAAATAAAATTTATTCATTTTCATTTTAATAAAATTCGATACAATGGTGTCTTCACATCTCTGAAATATTTAATCCCTTATTGTAGTTTTACCACAAATTGGATTACTTTTAATAAAACTCTACAGTAAACTTTTTTTCGGGTTAGGTTTTTGGCGAACTGCATCCCTTGGTTTTGGGCATGATTTATATTGACATTTCTGCATCTTTAAAATTCAACTGTATTGTGTTTATTTACGGCCAAATAAGATCTATTTTCAAAAGTAACAGAAAAACTTTTAACAAACTTTAAAATCTTTTTAAGATGATTATTATTATTTAATTGTTTATTTATTTTAAAAACTACTAAAAATATCGTATTTTAGATGACTGAATATCCGATTGAATTGGAATGGACAATTTCTGAGGATCGTCTCATACCTTTGAAGGATTCAACAGAAAATGCATATTTAGAAAGTGATAAATTTTCTGCTGTTCGTGCTTCTGGAGTTATGTATTATCTTCGAATCTATCCTAATGGAAATAATGATACACGTCAAGGAAAAACATGGATTTTTTTGAATTTGCAACTTGGAAAAGAAAAGAAGGTAGAAGCTGAATATACATTTTCAATAAAATCTGCAAAGTGGATTCAAAAGTTACATTATATCTTTCAAGAAAACATTGGATGGGGTATATCTTTCTGTACCGTTGCTGACCTCCATGATTCAAGAAAAAAATTTATTGTCGATGGAAAATTCACTATTAAAATCAGAGGAGTTCTCAAAATTGCAAATAAAGAAATAATGGAAGAAATGGAAAATCTTCAATCAAAATGTTTCCGTGATTTATGGAAAATTGGTTTTGAAGATTTTACAATTATTGCACAACATAAAGAAATTAAGGTTTGTTCTTTTTCTCTTATCATTGTTAAATTAAAGATTTTTGCTTATGAATCCTTTTTTAGGCTCATAAAAATGTTCTTGCTGCTCAATCACCAGTTTTTGCAGCAATGTTTTCCCCAAAAATGAAAGAAGGAATCGAAAATCATGTTGAAATTGTTGATTTTTCATTTGCAACCGTTGAATTGGCAATCAAAATGTGCTACAATCATGATCTTGATTCTGGTATTTCTATGGATGAAACTTTTTTGCTTCTCAAATTTGCTGATAAATATGATATTGAAATTCTTAAGGTTGGTATCATTGGCATTTAAAATTTTGAACAAATTATAAAATTTATAAATAATTACAATTACCACTTTGTTTTTAGGAAAAAATACAAATTTTTTTGGGTCGTCAACTCACAGAAGCAAATGTTTGTGAAATTGCTAATTGTGCCATCACTGGAAATTCTGCAAAACTCCAAATCAAATGTCTTGATTTCATTTTGGCTTGCTTAAAAAGAAGACAAGTACCAAAAATGGAACTTCTTGATAAAGATTTTTTAGTAACTATTTTGAACAATATTTCTGGTCGTGAATCTTATACTCTTTAATTTTTGTTTGTTTTTACAAAAATAAAATTTATTCGTTTTTATTTTAATACCATGACCTCCGAAGCAAGGATGCATATTCGAAAGCGATTTTTTTAAAAGATCAAAGAAAAAGCGCCGCTTTTTGAGTCAGGACCGCAACTGCCGTATGAAGATTGTGGAGATCTTCACCTCCTTGGTTCCAAATTTAAGGTAAAAAAAAATGAATTCATACTAGGTCAAATAAAATTATTTTGAGATTTTATAAGAAATCTCCACCCCCTTACTTTGGACTAATTTGCTGTCCTGTTTTGAGTCCAAAGTCGATTTCTCGCCTCCAAATGCGACCAAAATAAAAAGGTACATCACTGCATTTTTGAAGGCTATTTAAAGATGGCCTTAGGCCGATAAAGCTCAGAATTGAACCCGGCACGACCCGGACTTTGAAAAAAATCGGCCCATAGTCATCCTTACGCGTACTGAAGGTTAACAATTTAATAATGTCTCAAATTAACAGTTTTTTTGTGATAATTTACTTTAGAATATTAAAAAAAACCGAAAAAGTTTATTTCTGAAAAGGAAATAATCAAATTAAGTTCGTTTTTTCCAAAGGAGAAAGCATGGAAAAACTATGTTGAAATATTAATAATAATAAATTTATTTTGGTTAATTTTGTAATATATAAATTAATTAAAAAAAGTGGATGTATTTATTGATTTTTTTATTGCTGATAATAACCATTTACTGCAGTATACGGTAGAGGGGTTGTAGAACCATTGTGTCCAGATGGAGTTATAATATTTTCATCACCGCCATTATATTTAGTATATTTTGGGCCACCATTTGACTAAAACAAAAAATAAATATATGACTATAGAAAAGAGATGGTATATGGTATTGTGGTAATGTACAGTAATTAGGATCGAAAGATATTGTACAGTGACTGTGTTAGCGATATTAATATATATGGATTATTAAAGGAGATAACGTAATTAAAAAAGCAAAATCCTGTACGTTAACTACGGTAGTGTAGGATGGTTCGATGGGTTACGGTATTTCCAAAAACTTACCATATGAATTGGTTTTATTTCATTTTCATCATCGTCATCATCAATATCGTTATCAGATTTTGTAACAAAAAATCTTGTTAAATTCATTTGTGGAATATCGTATAGGGTGGCAAGGAATAACATCATACATGAAAGTCCAACCAAAAGATATACTAAAAAATGGATAATTAATTAAGCAACAGTTCGATGAAATTAGTTAAGAATTTTAAGTAGTTATTGTAATTCTTTAGACATACAGTAACCCCAACATTTTGAAATTTTTATATATAGCATTTTTAAAAGACATTACATTAATTCGAGTATGATAGAAAAAAGTACGATAACTTTAGTCTACTGTATTTTTTTAACATTTTTAAATTTAAAATGAAATAACAAAAAAGTAGTTATTCTAAAAAAGAAGGAATTTTAATTGACTCACCAGTAACAAGGAATTTATAAAATCCGCGATATGGTTGATTTGGTTGATCACCAGGTGTGTAATCCCCTAAAGGCATATATAATTTTTGTAAATCTTATATCCTTTGAAGATTATCCAAACTCACCTAATCCGATTGTTGAAAGGCTTACAAAGCAGAAATATATTGCATCAATGAAACCCCAATCAGTTTCAATTGACATAAAGATCATTGATGGAATTAAAAATGCAACAATAAAAAGCAAAAAACATACAACCATTAAATGAATCCACTAAAATAATTATTTTAGATGTGTAAAATTATAAAACAGAATTTACTTGAAGATGAATGGCATGAAAGAGATGTCCCAAATGAACGTTGAGTTGTTTTCGAAGCCATGAAGATGGGTATCGAATTCGATAGGTCAAAGCAGAGAGAAGGGCCAAAGTCATCGGAATTCCGATTACACAAAAAACAATGGTAAAAAGTTTTCCGTGTGGGGTTCGAGGTGAGACATTACCGTAACCTGCAAAAAGTGAAGTTTTGTTTCCCTCCGGCGATAAAAGGATATATTATATCCATATCTTCTATCCCCAAACCCTTACCAATTGTAGTTAACAAAGCCCCCGCAAAAAAGAATGCCCTTCCATAACTCCATGAATAATCAGCTGTAACATTTTGTTCTCGCCAAATTCCCATTTCTGCCATATATTTAATATTTGCAAAAAGGTTATCAATTTCTGTTGCATCAAATCCCTTTGCCGCAAGCTTTAATTCCCATTCACTTCGAAGTGAATCATATTCATCGAAAAGGGTTTGCTCAAGTGGAGATTCAATTCTCACAAAAACCATTGCCCCAATTAGCATATATAAAAATATCACCAAAAATCCAATTCCAAGTCGGATATTCGTTTCCTGCATTTGTAATTTATTTACTGGAAGTTGTTCAACAAGCTAAAAATAATACATATTTTTATTGATATTCAATCATGGAAAAAATTTAGAAAGATTTATGCAAATTAGGAACCATCAATTGCCACAAAATCCCTTTAAGCTCCCATACCTTAATTAACAAATCCCATAAAAAATTTTGGATTGTAGCAATAAAATATCGAAAAATATTTATACAAATTTTTTTAAGAAGCATCCTTTTTGAAGGTATTTTTAGCTAATAATAGTGAAGCTTTGGAAATTTTAAAAAATCCAGGATGTTTCTTCTAATTTCGTTGTTCTTGACAACATTTTTTCTATTTTTCCTTTTTCTCCCATTGTTGCTCTTTTTAATAATAATGTTATTCTATTTTTTTGTCTCCAAAAATAAAAAAAATTTTTTACTAAAAGGTTTTAATTCTATTCCCTTTAATCAATATGCAGAAGACACCGATACTGAAATCAGAATCGATAATCTACAAACATCAAAGAAATAGTGCCGCTTTCTCAAGTCGGTTCATTTCAGAATATGAGCATTTTTTGTGATTAATAATGTCATAAATTATAAATCTAAAGTAAAAATTTTAGAAAAAACTCAGTGCTTCAAAACGGATAGTAGAAAACTTTCAAATTTGCATCCTGAAGTCTTATTTCAAAGTTGATTACAGTAATCTGTTGTTATTTTTCTAGACTACAGTATTTCATCATTCTTATATTACAGAAGAAGGATTTACTTACTTTTGATTGAATTTGAAACATTTCAAGACCCATCTTTGAATCTTAGCTTTCTGACGCCAGATGATGATAACTTGAAGGAATACGTAATATATAAAAAATGTCCTAGAAAAAGTACGTCAAGTTGTTAAACAAAGAAATGAATATCCAAAGATCCGGGTTTTAAAAAATGAAACTACAAAAAACCCACATCATTTTTTGTCTATTTCCGGAGGGCAAAAAAAAGAGACAGGAAACAAAAGATTTGGAGTTGGTCATTTTCATTCATTCAAAAAAAAAGGCTGTCTTTTTAAACCCCTTCAAAAAACAAAAGGGACAAAAAAGTTGGCAAATGACGCGAAAAGAAATTTTTTGGGAGTAAAAAAGTGTTTTGTTTTTTATCAATGGCACAAAGAAACGATGCCGAAGCTTGAAGGAGGAAACTTCATCTGAGATTCTTATTCTTGTATTTGGGTGTGTGTGAGAAATGAAAAGAGATGTTTTTCTCCCACGCAGCACAATCTCAAGAAGAGAAAAAAAACAATCTCTTTTTTACGAGATTCACATAATCTCAGATTTCTATCAAGGAACTATAAAAGCAACATGGATGTGAAAAAAAGAAAGAAAAGAAAGAAATTACAGAATTTTTAAAATGTAACAAACAAGCTTCGGTTTTTTTTGATTAAAAAATTATTAAAAAAAATTATGGCATTTTTCAAGCTTTCAAATTTTATAAAAGCATGACACATTTTCACAGAAATTTTTAATCTTTTAACGAAACATGAAAATCAGGGATTCATTGGGAGTTATAGAAAGGTGACAAGAAATCACCTGAATCCCTGATTTTCATGTTAAACCAGGCCTAAGCTTTTGTTCTTCTGTCTCTTTAAGTTTTAAGTAACAAAAAACAGTGAAGAACAAAAACCGTTACTAAGCAAATAAGAGAAAAATACAATTATAAAAGTTGTACAAATCCAAGCTCGGCACCAAAACTAAATCCGGCAAGTAAAAAAAATTAAAGGGCAGTATTTTTTTGAAGAAAGAAAAAAGTGAAACGACTTTCAGATTCAAAAAACAAAAAAAAACAAAAAACTAATGTTTGAAGAAGAATGGAATGAAATGAAAGTAAAAAAAAGAAAGGATAAATTTATTTTTGAATGTACTTTTTTGGCATTTTTGGGAGAGGAGATATTTGCCAGTTTTTTGGGAGCTTCAAAAAAACAACAAAGGGTAAAAAACATGGGCATACTTTTTTCAGATTCAAGTACACCGCGCAAATTGGAAAAAATAACGGGGAAGAAGAAGGCGATGGAAGATTTGAGGGTGCAAAAAAAGAAGAAGAAAGAGATTCTGAAAGATGAATGTTTACTTTCATCTTTTTCATTTTCACATTCTCTTTTTTAGCTTTTTTAGATATGGTTTTTAGAAAACAATTCATTTTTATGGGTAAAAAAAGGGGAAAAAAGTGTTAAAAAATAGATTAAAGAATTTTGAAATGAAAGAGATGAAAAAAATTACTGTAAGCAGTATCGAAAATTTTGTTTATGCAGTTTTTAGGATTACGGTGGGAATATTGGAACACCTTCATCCAAATTGAGCTTATTAAAGAACAAATTTCCATGGTCAGAATCATATGGAAATTTTTTCTTCTATTAAATAAAAAAATCCAAAAGAAAAGTGCCAAAAAAGGAAGCAATGAGAGAGAGAGAAACAGATTGCATCATAAATGCCATCAAAAAAAGAGAAGGACAATCTCAAAAAAAAGTGGCATCAATAACACCCATTATTTGCTGCTTCTAAAATTGCCCGATGCAATTTTCCCATTCTTTCTTTCCAAAATGTCCAAAAAAGGACAACTTTTTTGTGCCCAAAAATAAGGGATGAGATTATTAAACCCCCCCCCCCTCCTCCTCAATGGCTGCCCCTTGCAAAACTTCTCATTCATTCATTCTTCTTCTTTCTTTTGTTTCAGAAGGAGCTTAAAAAAGCAATGTTCGCCGTCTGCAAAAACGACGATGGCGGCGGGCGTCTGGATTCATTTTCAGATTCCATCGTCATAAATTTTATTCGTCATTCAAAAATCTCATTGTTTCAAAATCCTTCCCATTTTTGACCACAAAAAAGAAGAAGAAGTAAGAGAATTTTCAACTTTGGCCTTTTTTAAAAAACCAAAAATGAAGGCAGAAAAAGAAAGAGAAGAAGGGCATCAAAGAAGAAGTCATAATCTTTTTTTCGTTCAACGTTGTAAAAAAAATGGTAGTCCTTCTTCAACCAAAAAAATGCAAAAGTACATTTTTAAAGTTTTTATTTCTCCCAACAAAAAACAATCTGTCAATGCCGCAAAAAAAAGAGAACATGAAAAGTATATTGATGGCCATCATCAGGATGGCATAAGAATCCCTGTATCGAGATTTTTTATGTTTTTGTTTAAAAAAGTGCCGGAAATCTTTTTCATTTTTATAGTTTTTATTGTTATTTTAGAAAAACTTTCACCAAAAATTGAAAACTTGAATGGCGGAATCTTGCAAAAGAACAACAGATTCGAAAAAAAGAAGAAGGATGAACATGCGGAAGCTGAATTTCAACTATTTTCTTTTTTAATGGCGGTGTTTTTGACACAATAAAAAAGCAGACGTTTTTTTTGAAGCTATACTTTCTTCCTTCCCTGAAAGCTGTTTTTAACGTTCAACATCTCCTCCCTATCATTGATTTCAAAATATATCTTCTCTTCAGCATTCTCTAAAAAACCTCCCAAAATTACTACTTTGAAGAAGCTTAGGAAAAACTCAAAAAAGGCAAGTCAAGGATCATTGAAAAATTGCTGCTTCGAAGACATTTTTTCTCTTCAAAACTTGTAAAATTGCAATTTATCAAAAGTGCTGCCCCAAAAAGAAGTGCAGACAAAAGAGATGAACATTTTTCTTTCTTTTTTCGTTTTTGAATCTCAGGAAATGGTTGAAGAAGAAGTATTTATCCCTTCTTTTCAGCAGTCGTCGATGAAAAACTTATATATGTTTGTTTGAGATATTTGGAAAAGTGGCACTTTCACAGGATATGATATAGCTAGATTTAACATAAAAAAGTATGATTGAAAAACAAAATTTATTCCCAACAAAAGCAATAATAAAAATATGCAAAAAAACTAACAAGAAATTTCGAAATGAAGATTTCAAGCAATCATGTGGGAGGTTAGACTTAATTCAGATGAGCATTATCAGCAACAACAAAATTAACATTTCAGTTTTTTAATCAACATAAAATAAATAATTTTTAACTTCATCACCTGAAAACAATATAAAAAACAAAACTATTTAATTTCACTTTTTTCAAAAGCAGCAAAAAATTGCCAAATTGTTCATCGCTTTCAGTTACAGTAATCTAGTATTTTTGAAAATAATAATAGGGATTACTGTAAGGGGGTTGTTTGTATAAATGAAGTTTCAAAATTGTACAATAAAAGAATGTTTGTGTTGAAACATGTCAAAATTGCATTTTACTATAACTATGATATTTACAATTACCTAAAAATTTAAAAAAGAATAGAACTTTTGTATCCTTCTGAAATTCAGCATGTCGGAGAACAGGTAAAATTTCAAATAATTAAGCAAAATTTAAAGTCTTTAATTCAAACCTTAAAATACAGTACACTCAAACGCAACATCTGCAGACCATTGAAAAAAGATAGATAAAAAACATTATTTCAAATGTTTTGACTACATGAACATTTACCAACAACAAAAATAGAAAACATGATTTTTTTGTTTTTGTTGATGCCGAGAATTGTGGGAACAAAATTTTCTCCCGGCTGATTCCAGTCGTCGTTGTTTATGATATCTTTCAAATCGTCACAGTTTTTTTATATTTATATTTTTATATGGTCCCCAAGAATTGGTACGCGTTTAACCCCCCTTTTTAAGAAGGACCAAAAAATCTCAATATAAAAGCATTTTCAAAAAATGGCTATTTTACAGTCTTTTTAGCGATTTTGTTTTTGGCTTATTTTGACTGAAAAAAACATTGTACCATTTTGTTCCATATTTTTTGGATGTGATATTTTTTGACAAGTTCTTTACGGTCTTGACTTTGCTCGTTAAAAACTTTCAATTTGTTAATGACTTTTTATTTTAATGATAAATGATCCAAAATATATTTTATTTTTTAAATTTAGATTCCTCAAAGATGTCTTCTGGCGTTCAAGAAGAAGAAAAATCATTTTGTGAAATTCAAGAAGCTGTTAAACTTCTTGAAAAATGCAAACTTGAGTATGCATTTTTTAAAGATTTTTACTGGCATTTTGAATCTGAGGTTTATTTTAGTGAAGAATTATCAAAACATTTTGTTCCAAAGCGACAAGAACTTATCGGATTTGAAGATAAATTTATGGGTTTTGCACTTCTTGAATCTCAACAAAGTAAGGATCCTGTCACACAAGTAAGTTAATTTGTATTTATATGATTTTGAAGTTGTACAAAATCAAAATTTCGATTTTGAATATGATTTTTTGATACTGACAATTTAAAAAATCAAAATTTCAATTTCGACCCCTGTTTTGTATAAATTTACCGTATTACTGTAGGTTGGATGCGTAATTGTTACAAAAGAAAAAATTGTCAAATCATTTGGTCATAACAAGATGCCTCGAGGCTATGATGATGATGAAGATATCTTTCCATGGGGTAAAAATCCTGATCGTTCATTCCTCAACAAAATTAGTTATGTCTGTCACGCTGAAGAAAGTGCAATCATCAATGCCAAAGCTGATTTGAAAGGCATGACTTTGTATTCAACACTTTTTCCCTGCAATCGCTGTGCCAAAATGATTGTTGAAGTTTGTCATTATTTGGAAATTCGTGATACTATATGTACATGGATAAACTGATTTTAGGCGGGCATTTCTGAAGTTGTCTACATGAATTATCGACCTGATAATGATGAAGTTTTGGCAGCAAAAGCAATTTTGGCAAAAATTGATACTCGGTAAATTTTAAGGCTTTGATGTAAGATTAATTACATTCTACAGTATATCTTTTTTTAGAAAGTTCGTCCCACAACGTAAACAAATTGTTTTAAATTTTGAATGATTTTATGTCAACGATTTTGTTAATTTGATTTTGTAAATTTTATATTTGTACTGGTAT
This sequence comes from Panagrolaimus sp. LJ2414, assembly GCA_024447195.1. Taxonomy (NCBI): domain Eukaryota; kingdom Metazoa; phylum Nematoda; class Chromadorea; order Rhabditida; family Panagrolaimidae; genus Panagrolaimus; species Panagrolaimus sp. LJ2414. The sequence goes on along the minus strand of JAMRXY010000297.1, from coordinate 720,135 downwards.
TTAAAATTCTCAATAAATATGAATTAAAATAAAAAACCAAAAATCATAGTTTTCAAAAGCGACCATTCTTTCGTTTAACCAATCTTTCTTACATAATCTTCATCAACAAATTGAACAACATTTGATTCTTGACAAATATTCTTTGATAGATTTTTGCAACGCAAAGACTTATTTCTGCCATTAAAAATATAGTTTTCATAATTATTCTATCTTTGAATAACAACAGTTCAACCATTTTTTTGATGGTCATTTTGTAGCTCAATTTTTGCTATTTTACACAATCAAAAGAATTGACGAATATTTTTTCACCTTCTGTAACTTTGTGGGTACTTCAAAATTGCCGTGGCATGGCTGACCAAAATCTTATGACCCGTGCAGCAGTTTGTGAAGGGCACGGCCTTTTATTTGGTTAAACTAAAAGAAAAAAATTTTTATTTTAAATTAAAAAATTACTGTAACAAAATCTTACGACATAAACAAATTGTATTAAATTTTCAATAATTATTTGTCAACTCTTTAGTTAATTAACTTTTCTAACTTTAAAATTCTTATTTTATTGCCAATAAATAAAAAATATACTCAAACTTCAAGCCAGTGTGTTTGAGCTACCCAAGTTACGGTAGTCTACCGTCTGTAGATAGAAATGAGCATAAGTAATTAAATTGAAAAAATCAGTTTTACTTTTATAGTTTTTTAACAAAAATGATTAAATCAACAAAAAAATTAAAAAGGATAGCCATAAATTTTTGGGAAAAGGTAACACAATTAATTACAAGTGAAAGAAAACCGGGAAAGGATAAAGAAAAATAAAGCCAAATTAGATGAATTCAATTAGAACATACAATGCAAAAAAGGAATAAATAATTTTTTTCTCCGATTATTTTTTTCGCTATTTATTTTATTCTCCGGTTATTTTATTCTCCATTATTTTTATCTCCGTTATTTTTTTCTCCGCTGTTTAAAATAATTATTTTTTTCTCCGCTTATTTTTTTCTCCATTATTTTTTTCTCCGTTCACCGTAAAAAATATGAGAAACAAAAAAATTAATAACAAAAATTAAAACCCGAACACAAAATTTGGGACTTTGAATTATGACCTTTATTTTTAATAACTGAGTATCAGTTTTTACAAAAAAATATCAGAGATACGAACATTAAGGCAAAGAATTAGTTGAGAAATAAGAATGTACAAAATATGTAATCAGCATGACATAAAAATATTTCATGAGATGAGACCCCGACGTTTTTGCAAATAATCTTTAAGGTTTGGAGCATTTGAAGTTGTAGGAGTTTGAGGTGGAACACGGAAAGACTGCCGAGCACTTGAATCTCTTTGAAACGAAGAGATTGATGGAGTTTCAATCATTGAATGTCGAAGTGTATCACATCGACTGAATTCAGATGTTTGCTTCTAAATATACATGACAGGATTATTACAGTAATCTAATAAGAAAACAAACTTCATAAGCAGTTTCAATTGTTGCAATAATTGTTTTAAAGTATTCAAAGAATTCTCCAATTGACATTTTCTTCACAACCAAATATCGAAATACTTCAGCTTTTTTGTCATTCAACTTTTCAACCGCTTTTTTCTGTTCTTCAATGAGATTCGAGATGCTCTAAACAAGGATTTTAATTACAGTCAAACAATAATTCAATAAACATACATGCAAATCATTCTTTGCTGGATCTTTCATATTTTCATTGATTTCAATTTCCTCAAGACGATCTTCCAAATCTTTAACTTTTCGAGCTGCAACATCAATGATACCAGTAATTTCATCAAGCACCGGCTTACTAAAAATGTAAATTAATTAAAGGAAAGAATAGATCAATAATTACTTACCAAGCTTCACCAATAATGATCTTCAACTTCAAAATTTTGAATAATTCACTTTTCAATCCAAGAAAGTTTTCAGCAATTACATCCATAACAGAAGTTTTTGATGAAAAGTCTTCTGTGGTAATCAAGAGAATCCGAACCAAATCATTAAATTCAAATCCTGCAGCACCAAAATTATTTGTATTTTGATTCAAGTAGTTTCCAATTTGCCACACCTTTTCACAAAGCATCTTCAGTTGAGGATAAATTCGAACAATATTATCGAAAGCAGTTTGAATAATATCGATTGAGCCATGAGATCTTTGCATCTGAAACATGTAACATAAATTACTGTATGAAACAAATTAAAACGTACATCAGCTTGGAGTTCTTGCTTTGCAACGATTAATTCAATCAAAAATTTAAAGCCTGGATGCCGAGAAACATGAAAGCAGAATAAATCAGCATCATCCATATTCGAGCATGACATCAAAGATTTGTATGGTTCAAGTTCATTTTCAGTCGGAAAGACTTTCAATAAATTTTCAAGGATATCTTTGCTGACATTTTTTGGATTCAACGAAGTTGTAACAGCTTTCATCAAATCATCAACAGACATTTTAAGCTTTTTAAATACCAATTCGATTGCAAGTTTCTTTTTGTCATTGACAGAATTAAGGGCAACTTCTTTGATTGATTTTTGAGCAAGTGATGGCCGACATGAATTTGGAGTTTTCTTTTTGAATAAACGTTCAAGTTCATCAACGACATCATGGGAAAGACGAGGTGATTCAATCTTTTCAAATATCGTATTTTCTAAAAAGGAAAAATTATTAAACAATTTTATGTAAACATAGGATAACATACTGGCATCATTATCACTGATAGCTGTCCATCGGCATGCCACTGTTGGATTATTCTTGGTATACTTGACACATTTGGTTGATTCAGGTTTTTTGAAGCCACATGTAAGGAAATTAAATCCCCCTCCAGGAGGCGGAGGAGGTGGTGGAGTCATTCCATTTGCAAGTAATGGAGTCGATAAACCTGGAGAAGTTGGTGTCATTGTATTTGAGAAACATCCTGGTAAAGGTGGTGGAGGAGGTGGACCTGGAGTTCCAGGTAATGGAGGTGGTGCAGGAATTCGATTTACAGGTAAAGGTGGAGCAGGTGGGATTGAAGTTCCTGGTAATGGCGGTGCAGGAGGTATTGATGAAGGTAAAGGACGTGCAAGAGGTGTTGAAGGTAATGGAGGTGCTGGAGGAGGTCCTAGTTTCTTCTCCGTAACATCATCAGCACCTTTAATATCAGCATTCACAGAAATATCAACTTCATCTTCTCCTTGGGCTTCAAATGATGAATTGGTTGATGGAATTTGGGATGGTGATGGAGGAGATTTTGAAGTTCCAGGAGCTTTCAAAGTATCTTCTGATTCAGATATTTGTTTATCATCAACATCTATCGCAGCTTCTTCGATATCAGCTTCTTTGCATTCAAGTGCAATATCCCCTTCACTGCTACTTGTTGATGTAGCATGAATTGGACCTTCATCACTGCCATCTTCTGGAATAGGAGGAAGAAAGTTATACGATGATTCAGGTTGAGATTCTTCAGCTTTCCGATCATCACTACCACGATCTTTTGCAACTTCATTATTGTTTAATTCTTGAACCTGCTCACTTTCATTTTCAACTTCAAGCGTTGAATCCAAAGATGATGGAATTGGTGAAGATGATGTTGGAGGACAACGACGAAAACTTCCTTGTCGTTGTATATCAGAGTTAGATCGACGAAGATTATTTTGAGGTGAAAAATCACTTTGACGCAAGCTTCCTTGTCTTTGCAAACTTGAATTACTTCGACGAATACTATTTTGCCTATTCACAGTTGCATCAGGTTTAAATACAAGCAGTTCTTTCTGAAAATTGAAATATTATAGAATAAGATTAAATATTAATAAATATTTTGTTTACCAAAGTTAACATTTTTAGGTAGCAGAAGAGGAAAGTATTGTCATTATCGTTCCACCCAACATAAACTTAAAAAGAGAGACTTAGTCATAGTTAATCAAAATTTGCAGATAAAAAAAATTTCAACATGTCAGACACGAACGAAGAAAGGTAAGAAGCTTTCACGCGTATTTTTTTATGTTTGCTTTAGCTTCTTTCTGATAGGGTGATAAGAACGTTCGACAAATCACTATCGAATCATTTTCTTATTTTTGCAAGGTAGAGTAAAACGGTTTTTCCACACGAGACTTTTTGAGTTTTTTGCTGCTAACTTTTTTTAATGAGCTAATCAACTTTTGTTACATAACAAACATATATTTAATTGTCCTTAATTTAAATTTTATTTTTTGTATAACATTCAGCATCGAATGCTGATTTTTTTAAGATAAAACTTCATAAATTTTTAAAAATTTTCAAATTTTTAAAAAAATCACGCATTTTTCTCATTTTGGTATCAAAAGAATCAGCATCTGATGCTGAATCTTAAATAAAATATAGAATTTTAATTGAGGACAGTAAAATATATGTTAAAGGTGTAACAAAACTTTTTAAGCTTATTAAAAAAAATTAGCAGCAAAAAGCTCAAAAAGTCTCGTGTGGAAAAACCGTTTTACTCTGCCTTGCTGAAATAAGAAAATTTGTTGGAAGCGATTCGATAGTGAAATGCATATATATTTTTATATATATATTTTTTTTTTCGCAAGAGAAGGGTCAAAAAGGAATTTTTTGCTGTTGCAGTTTTTTGCAGAAACAAATTTGCAAATATTTTGTTTAGTAACAATGAACAACGTCCAAAAAAGCAGACAGATGATAAAAAGATGCAAAAGAAAAAAGAGATGATAAAAATGGATATGTAAAGAGGATTACTTTTTAATTCAAAAAACGTAATTTTAATAGGCGCACAAAAAATAGCTGCAAAATTAACAACGAATATCTTCCTTCGCTGACCGATTGTTCCCCATAAATCAACCATGACAATACCAATTCCGTAAAAATGATCCCGTCGCTATAAACTTACTGCAAGTGACATAATATCATCAAATTCATGAGCATTTTTAGTTCCAAAAGCTCCAACACCTGGTGAACGTCGAGTTAAGGCTTCCATAATTATTTCATCAGCTTCAATTAATTTTTTCAAGTATTCGATTTGATCAAAGAGGATCGAACCTTCAGGAGGATTTTTAATGGAGTTAACAATTGATTGGAGGCCTGAAAAAAGAATGAAAGATTAAATACAAGTTCAAAGAGAAACAATAAAATCAAAACATAGAAAAAAGGCGTTGGAAAATTGAGCGGCACTTTTGTCATGTCACAAACGAAATGTGCAACATTAAAGTCCTCCTTTTTAGATTTTTCCGACAAAAAAAACAATCTGAAACTTTTTATGTAATGAATGCTGCTGTTGCAAATCACGTCAAACGAAAGAATGCATGACAGTGTTATCAAAACCTCCCCCGATCACCATTAACTTTAAATGATAACAAAAAACAAATTAAATATTTTTCTTTTTCCAACACCTTTGAGGAAGAATGAAAGATACCATAAAAATGTTAAAAAAGATACTTACAAAAGTAATAATAATAAGTTGATTGAGAAAAATATGTATGTATAACAAATTAAAGTTTAAAATGTTTTGGATATCTCTGTTTTTGACGCAACTGATATAAATTGATGACGGCCAACAACAAAAATGCGTGAAAAAGAAAATGCGTGAAAGAAAGAAAAACGAAGAAAAACGAATGAAAACGTTAAACAAATTCTTGAGGGGATTTGCACGTTTTGCGGGAATGTTTGAAAACTTTTAAATATTTGAATAAAATTGTACACCAAAATTAAATGTTTTTTGAATGATCAATGGCAAAAAATATTGAGGATAAAAGCTGTATTTGTAACGATGAAGAACTTCTAAAAACTACCCCGAGGAAAGATTTTTGTTCATTTGCATCAAAAACTAACTAAACTTTCTTATTTCTTCCCAGGGCAGATCAACACATTTCGCGCAATAATAAAAACAAAGAAATTTTGTTACAACACAACAAAAAAAGCCGACGGAAAGAAGATGTAAAAGTTTCAACATTGAAAAAATACAAAATTGAAGAACAAAAAAGAAGCCAGGGATTTAAGGAAACGTTTCGTAACGATAAACAAAAAACTTTTTTTTCGTGAAATTCTCGAGAGGAACCCGTGTTACTGTAGCTTAGCAGATTTAATAATTTAGAGGATAATATAGATATTATCTGAGATACATGAATATCCATGAACTTGAATTGTCTCTATCACATCATAATATGATTATTCCAACAACTTTTTTCTTTTCAATCCATTAAAAAAGGCAAACCTTTAAATTCATGCTTCCAAAAATGATATCTTTCTCCAAGGGTTGGTTGTTGCATCAAAAATGAATTAACCAATTTTAAAGCAGCTCCTCTTTTATCAGTTGGTTGTCGAGGAGATTTTAAATCATTGAATGCCTTCTTTGCCGTCTTCAAATCAATTGGTGGAGGTAAGTCAATAGCGGCAGCGGCAGCAAGAATTGGATGATCTGAAATGAAAAGAGTATTATTGAAGAAATAATTATGTAGTTTTTTAAATGTTCAGAATCAAAATCAATCCAAACATCCATCCCCAACAGTGACTAAACCCCATGATAAAAATATATCACTTACCTCCTTTATCTTCTTTTGTTCGACTGAAACTTTTTCGAAGAAATTTTCCAACGTTTGACATTTCTTCTTTGTTCTTGCTGCTGCTTTCTTCTATTGTTATTAATTATCAGTTGAAAGTTTTTTTGAGACTGTTAATCCAGCACAATTAGTATCAGCAACTTGTTTGTTTGTGATAAACAAGTTTGTTTGAAAATAAACATCTGATAATGACTTAATGACATTTCGTTGAATTTGAAAACAGAATATGCAAATTTGTAAATTGAATAATTTTGTGAGAAGTTTTTTGTTGATCAATTGTTATAAGCAACTCAAAAAGATTACTGTAATTGTGTTCAGTCAACTGTTGTAAAAATATGTGGGAAAAAATATTAAAATGTTCAACTTTAAATTTGTGGTAGAGCTTTCGAAAGACATTTTCTGTTTACAAAAACTGTTGAAGAAAAACGTTTATAATTTTGAGTAAAAAAAAGGATTTCTTTCTCTATTTTTATTATCATGAATATTTATACTACAGTAATTTCCCTTTTTCGTAAGTTATTTACAGTTAGTCAAAAGCATAATAAATTCAATGTTTACAGTATATTATTATTTTTTTTAAAAAGCAAATTTATTCAAACTCCCATATTGTTTGTTCAACTTTGAATTTGTAGATCAAACAATTTAAATTTTTTTTCATTTTATTCTTTTTTGCTTCATTTAAATTTTTTCCCAGCCAAAATGTTGTACTGTAACATTATTGTTATATTAGAAATAAAAATTTTTATGCAGCAATCAGTGGTGTTAGTACAACTTGTGAGTCATCAGCCCCCCGGGGGGATCGGACCGCCCTAGGTATCATCAATTTACTGCAAAACCACTACACCATTCAGTCAACAAAAAAAGAGTGCAAAAAAAGAACGAACAATTCGAATGCATTTCATTTTTTGTGTCCTATTTTTCTCATTTCGTTTCGTCAAAAAATTTTTCAGTAATTTGCAAGTCAAAAAGTCTAACAAAAAAGCTTTATTGTACCATTTTAATAAAAAAAACATGTTTAACAATTAAAAAAATATTTACAAGCCGGGAAAACTATAATAATAATGCAAACTTAATACCCTTTATTTTTTCAATAAATTTACAACATAAAAAAGCATATAATTTTAAAATAATTTTTAAATAAACAATAATTATTTTGCAGTAAAACCAGCCGCAAAATCCATTTTTAATTCAATTGTAGGTTTTTGTGTTGAAATATTTGTTTTGAAAGCATTTTGTTGTTGGAAGAGTGCAGCCGCTTGTTGCTGAGAGGCTTTTGAAATGAGTTGAGCGGCACGTTCAATTCGAAGCTTGATTGCAGGGCAGGCTTGAATGACCATTTTAAATGCTTCAGGATGTTGTGGACCAAGAGTATTGATTCGATGAAATGCAAATTCATGAAGTTTTCGAACATGTGGCGTAAGAGTTTTTAATTCTTTTGTTGGATCATTACATAAAAATCTTGCAAGGCATCGAAGAAGAAGATTCACAAACATTAATTGCTTTTGTGGAGTGATTGAAACTTTTAGAACAGCTTCAACGGCTTTGATGGCATCTTGAACAACAGCAGCATCCGCTTCAGAGATATCTTGGAGCAAAGGTAAATCCGTTTCAATTGTTGGAGATTGTGCTTCCTTCTCTGGCAAAACATATGGACGAATTTTATCAAAGACATTTGGGCCCAATTCACGGATATACGGTGCACAAATTTCTTTTCGTAAAAATATTGATGTAATTGATTGAAGAGCTTTTTGTTGAATGGCCGGAAGTGAATGAGATAAACAATTTTTAAGTAGTCGACAAAGTTTATGAAAGAGTGGAGCCCCAACGGGGAAATGTGATGGGAGGGTTGTTGTCATGACTGTTGCCGCAAGCATTACAACAGCTCGATCCACTTTTGATTCTCCTTCTGCCATATTTAAAAGGGAAAGAAGTGAGCTTCGAATCACTGATGACCAAGATTCAAAGGTTTCAGGAGATGTCGGGACTTGTGATGCAAGTTCTCGAAGAGCCTAAAATACAGTAATAGTTATTAATTGAACGAGAAAGATTATTTGATACATTTTTTATTTGTTAAACTTGATCCCTGAATTTTAAAAAAAGTTTCACAACCCAATTCAGGGATCAAGTTCAACGAAAAAGAAAGAATCAATTTTTTTAATAAACTTACAATCATAGCTGCAGCAGCACCAGCCGAAACATGGCCCGTTGAAAGATCCCCTGAGGCATCAACGTCAATTCGGGATGATTCTCGCAGTACTCCAAGCACCAAATAAAATACTGTAGGAAGAACAACAATTGAACCATCAGGACTACAAAGCTGTGGAATTTGCACCAATAGCCTAACACCAAGTTTAACCAATTCACATCCTTCTGACGGAAGACGAGTATATTTTCGAAAATGCAGCGGTGCCGATGATTTACTTTTCATTAAAGCTGAATTAATTTGTGGAATTTGTCGAACAAGAATACAAAGAGCAATTTCAAGAGTTGCAAATGAAAGAGATGTATGTGAATCAAAGCCATTTATTCCTTCTCCACCTGGATATCCTTGATAGACAGCTGTTTCAGGATTAATATTTCCATTTACAACATCATCACAATTGACAGTTTTGATTGCGGTTTTTGCTGCAGCTAAAATTGAAAGCACTACATCAGCACAAAGATGTTGAGTTTGAAGATTATCTCGAGTGAGTACAAGTCGATGCAAAATATTCATCATTTCAACGGCAACCCGAACATCCCGCATCAGTTCCAATTGAGCCCATTTACATTCAATTAAATTCTTTAATGTACTTAAACATAACTGTATTGTTCGATCTGAATCAGTATAGGATCGGCTACTACAAAGTGCTTCACAGCACATTCCAAGTAAAAGCGCAAAACGAGTTTCACGACGATCTTGAAGCCATGGCTGATTTTCATCTGCTGTAGTCGGGATTGTCACTTCAAAATTATTTCGATTTAACCATATTGAAGTTGCAAGAAGTATTGGGGGCCAAGATGCACGATAATAATCTTTACAGGACTAAAAAAATATACGCTTATTATTATAATAAATTACAGTATACTTCATATGTGTTTTGTTGAAAATTTAAAATCGTAATTTAAAAAATGAAACTTTTTTCGAACAACAGAAATTTAAAAAAAATCGAAATTATAATTTTACAATCCTAAAAACACAGTCATTAAAAATACAGTAAACTTTTAATAAAAAAGTGCTGTAATTAAAAAGAAGAAACAACTCACTTCTGCTGAATCAGGAGTATAAAAGGCTCCACCACTTTCTGGCAGTTGATTCCCAAATTCCATTGGAAGTGAAAGTAGCGCCGAATCCCGTAAAACAGCTAACCAATGTCCAACCAAAGTATTCAATTCTGGATTTACAAGTGTCAACAAATTTTCATTACATCCATTATTAAGTTCGTCATCTGTTGCACCTCGAGGCGGTTGTGTCAATTTTTCATCTTGTTCTTTCACTGCAACAATATAAACTTCTGCCCAAGCTTTTAGAATAGCCAATTTTTCAAGGGTTGCTGCAGATTCATTATAAAGTTGAGTATTGATTGATCCATGTTTGAGCTTTGAAAGTGAAGAAACAAGCAATTGATTAACTCGCCGTAAATCATTTAAATCTCTTGCAACTCCCGATCCTATCCATGTTGAGCATACTTGACAAGCGGCTGCTGTAACATGGGATGGAGTTTCAGGATCAAAAGCGGGCCGCAAAGCAGCACCAACTTGAGCTTGAAATTGTTTAAGAATAACGTCACCAGGGAAAGATGGATCAGGGACGGTTGCAAAACGATTTATAATCTAAAAATGTTTTGAATACTTTTTGATTAAAATTCTCTTTTAAATTAAAACTAACATCTTGAAGGCATGAAAGTCCAGCTAATCGAAGATTTGAGTTATCACTTGTTGCACCCATAAATGACATCCGAACAAGATCTGACAGATGAAGGACAAGATAATCCGGCCGACCAGCAGTTGTTGTTTGAAGCTCTTTTGCAAGTGCAAAATCGAGATGCGCTCTTTCTGTATCACAAACACCCATCAATTTCTGAACAATTTCAAATGCAAAAACTCTTGAAGGCCATCGTGGAAGAACTTTTTCACGAGATTTTGTATCACTTATTCCAACAACATTTAAAGTATCCGCATCATCCCCTTGATTCTCATCATCATCATCTTTCTCTTCTTTATTATTTCCTCCACCACTTGAAGAAGCAGCACCCGCAACAGATTTATTTTGTCGATCATCAGGAATAATAATTGTTGAACGAGTATTTTCATTTGAAGTTGATGAAGCCAAAATATCTTTGCACATTGTTAACCAATGTGAAAGAAGTTCGCCCGAAGTTGCTTGAACCAAAAAATTTAATGATTCTTTTATGTGTTGTCGAAGCTCTTTATCCGTTTCAACATCCAACATTTCAAAGAGTGCACCTTCAAGCCCAGTTTCAGGTAGTGGGCATTTTGCTGATTTTGAATGTTCCATCATTCCAACTGGAATCAATGTTTGTGTATGTTCTCGAACTTCTTTTACTTCACGTTGAAGAAGTTGTCGAAGACATGAAACTGCTGCTTTTCGAAGTACAAGATGAGGACTTTGTAACAATTGCTAAAAATACATATTACGGTAAGTTAAATTTATATATTGGATTACGGTACTGTTACTTAAAATTACCAAAACAAAGTTTGGCAATACATTATACCTTTATTTGCTCTTCTTACTTATAAATTTTCAAAAAAAAACTATTGGGTTACGGTAATGTTATTCCATTTTTTAAAATACCGTATACTAGAAAAGGTTAAAAAACTTACACAAATATTTGTAACAAGTCGATCCAATTGAACAAATCTAGGAGCAAATAAATGAAGTTGTTGCCAACATGATAATGCTTCAGCTTTTATCTGAGAATCAGAATGTTCAAACATCATTGCAGAGGCAATCAAAAATGATGATCTCATATTACCCATTGTTCCAACGGTCATTTGAAGTTCTGGTCCAACGGATGTAATTAAAGCGGATACAAGTTTTCCAACACATAATATTACTTCAACATTTGTTTGAGCAGTATTTAATAGTAGTCGTAAACAGAGAGATAAACATGGTTCAATATATCCTGTAAACATTCCACCTCCACCAGTTGTAGCAATTAATGAAAGTGATAGAATTGCCCATGCCTGCACCGTTGGAGATGAAGAATCTTGTGCCAAGGCAAGAATAATTGAAACTGATGTATTTAAATGTTGCCCAGAACCAAGTGAACCAACATGCCGATGCAGCACTCCAAGAGATAATGCAAATCCAGTACGAGATTTTTCATCTCTAATTGTTCGAAGTTTATCAAAGCAAAGTTGAGCATTTCCAGCAACAAACTAAAATCATTTCAAAAATTAATTACTGTAAATTTAGGAACAAAAAAATGTTTTACAAAATCGAAAATTAACAAGTACTTTAAATGAAAAAAAAATGAATAAAAAAATCAATTGTGCCTCATAAATACAGTAATAGTAACAAACCTGTGGTTCACTAACAGCTTGCGCCAAATGTCCCAAAGTTTCAATTGCTAAGCATTTTAGTAAAACTTTTTCGGAATTTAAAAATGGAATAATCAAATTGATATTTGCTTTTTGTAATTCTTCACCTTCAATTTTAGCATTTCGAATTTCACCAAGTGATTTCATTGCACATAATATCGCAGAAAGAACATTCATTTGAACGGATTGAAGGCGATTAATATTTTTGATTGCTTTAAAGCAATTCAAAAAATGATTTGTAAGTTGAAGTTTATGCTTGGTTGGAGCAAGGGGATATACTCGACCAAACATTTGAATGGCGGCATCTATTGAAGCAACATGAACAGGAAGGGGTTCTGGCCAAGCTTCAGAATCTGAATCAATAATTGAAGAACAAATTAATGAAAGTGGATCATTTTCAAATGTTTGATCAGATGCAAGATGGGTAGAATATAATTCTTCTTCAAGTTGAGCTTGTGAAGTATTTTGTACCCAACCATAGAGAAGAGTAGATTCAACAGAAGTGCATAAATGTGCTAATATTGAACTGCAAGTTGTTGATTGACTGTTATCCGATAATGTAATATCAGCAACAAGTTCTCGAAGAAGTCCTGATAGTGAAGTTTCAATATATTTCAATTTAAGTCGAGACAAGAATGAATATAATCGAATTCGAAAAGTATAAATTGAATGTCGAAGTTTTGCGCCATGAGAATAAAGTAAATCTGATACTCTGAAATACGGTAGATTACAGTATATAAATTTTGTAAAGAGAAACATACAAAGACATTGTTGCTAAACATGATTCAACAGGTTGAATTAGTTTTTTAATAATTTCTTCAGAAGCTAAATCTTGACAATGCTGCATAAATACATCCATGGAAGCAAGGGCTCCGGCTCGAGATTCCAGTGTACATTCCCATGTAAATGCATCTCCACGACCTTTTTCGGCTTTTGCTTCATCCAATGATCGAGGGAATGCATATTTCCAAAGAAGTAATAGCCGATTTAAGTTATGTCGCACAAATGGAGTTCCTATAAATGTATAATTACAGTAATTTGTGATAGACGTGAATTCATTTAAAAAATTTGTTTTGAAGTTTGCGCCTTTTGCTGATTTTAATTTACTTAAATTTAATAAATTTTTGCCTATCAGAACCATAAACAGCGAAATTCAAAAACGATAGTATCAAATAATTAAATTTAATAAAAATTCCATACCCATTGTAATTACCGCAGCAACAAGCAACCATCCACTTTTAATCTTTTGTAAAGCTAATTTTGAAGTTTGACAGGCTGATTTAATCATGTCTTCAGCGATTGTAAAAACTTGTTTGGATTTTGTAAACGGTATTCCCATTTCACAATCATTTGCACCTGCGAGAAGCGCGGATAAAGCTAACGCATATCCACTAATAGCTTCAGGGGATTTCTTTAAATGTTCAAGCCGGGATAAACGATTTATACAGCGATCAATTAATGGAGTTCTCTGAGATGGCACACTATACGTCACACATCGTAGACACCATGCTGCTGCTAATCTTGTACCCAAGATGGGATGTTGTAAACATGCAAATACAGGTTCCATAATTCCTGAAGCTTCTACAAAAAGTGGTGTAACTGCAGTTCCAATTTGTCGAACCAATGCAGAAATTTCAAGAAGTGAAACGATTGTGACTTGTGCGGAGGCGAAAGTATCAGCATCAAGAATTCGTTCGTCATCATTTTCAACGGTACAATCAAAACTGCTAACATAATCATTTAGAAGATCACCAAAAATTTTACAAGCTGATATTTGTGAAGGCTCCGAAAGAATTTCACCCAAAGTATGCCGAAAAATAAATGAAATGCAGCGACGCATATGTACCACTTCAGCAGCTTGGGCGCTATTACTGTAATATATTTACAGTTATTAAAATCAATAAATGTTTAACAAAAAAAACTAACTTCGTATATGCCAATGGCCCACATTTTGTAACAACTTCAAGTAAATGTTTAATAAAGAATGCCAGATTTTTCTCCAACCAAGAGGGTCCAAGTTCTTTGATAACTTGAACATAAGCATGTGCAACACCGACTCGAATCTCTTTATGCCCACCAGGAGCAGCACCACCAGAATTACTTTTCAAATTTAAAAATCCACCAATTCCACCACGTAAAAATCCAGTTGCAAGGGAGCCAAAGACATCCTCGATTGTTGAAGGTTTTGTTTGTTGGGATGGTGTTCCAGCTTTTGGGGATACGGTAGAAATAGCAAGCTTAGCAAAAACTTTTGCAATAATAAATCGAACTTCATAATTTGCACCTTCAAGAGCTTTTAGACAAAGGGTTGAAATTGCATCAATATCATTTGAATATACTGGTGAACCGCTTTCAGCAACAAGATCGTGTAAACACTAAAATTAATTCATTCATAAATGCATATTCAATACATAAAAGATTACGGTAGCTGCAGCAGCTCGAACAGACATTACTCGATCCGTTAAATAACTCTTTGAAAGTTGTTTGAATAAATCCTTATGAATTGAGAAAGCAGCAGAGCCAAGGCCATGAATCATTTTTGATAAAGTCATTAAAATTTCTGTTCGACTATTTGATTCTGCAGATTTTATCCATTTCATCATCGACTGAAATCCTTCTTCATAACTTCTTCCGACCATTCTTCCCAAGGATTCATACATTGCACCAAGAACTGATAAAGCTGTCCTATAAAAATTAATTTATATCAGATACTGTATGTTAATTAACAAAAGCTTACAATTTAACAGGAAGTTGTGAATTTGAGTCATCTTTAATTTTTAAAGCATCATTACAAATATTTATTGTTTGAAAAAGATCATAGGCATCTGCGATAGTAAAAATTTGAGCTAAACAACGACCAAGTAATTGCCGAGTTGGTGCACCAGGGCCTTTTGAAATTTGTTCTGAAAGTTGTTGAACAAGTTTTTGCTGAACATTTTTTATATCTGTCTGAAATAATATTCAACTGTTAAAATAATAATAAAATAAAAATAAGAATACCGTACCTTTTGTGTAACTGGTAGAATACGATCCAAATATCTTAGCCATTCATAGATAAATATAGGTTTTGCTAAATCTGCACATTGTTTTAAAGCTTCTTCATTAAGTATCAAACTATTCGATTGTTCCATTACCCTGAAAAATCATATATTTAAGTAAATGTGATTAATTGTTGTATAAAAAGTGGAATACAAAAATGCCAAAGCACGGTAATAATTTACTAAAATATTAAATTAGGGAAAATTAAGATGTTCTTAGTTTTTTAGTTGCACTTTGGAATAAATAGTTTGTATCAAAGGTTGTAAGCAGCTTTGGTTTTTAATTTTTTATTTAAATTAAACTAAAATAATGGTTTACATTTGCAAAAAATTGGTTTTTCTTTAAAATTTAAATTCCAGAAATTAAATTTGGACAATCAATTTTATGTGTTTTTAAAAAGAGAGATTCTTAAAAAAACCAAAAATAGATTCCAAAAACATATAAATATCTGAAATCAAGCAGAACAAAATCCCCGACACGAAGGAAAATGAATTGGATTAAAACAAGCAGAAAAAACTGCACAAAATCAATATGTCAAAAAAAGTATTATAAATGGTCATTTGTTGAAAAAAAATATTTTTTAATGAATTTTTACCAAAAATGGGAAACTATTTTTTTTGTTCAAAATGGACATTGATTTGTGTTTGTGTCTCTGTGTGTGTTTGGTTTGGTGAAACAAAAAAAGAAAAAGGAATTATTTAGCCGCAACAACAACAGCAACAGCAACGGCAATGGCAGAGCAAAATGGGAGGAAAAGAAGGGAATGGCAAAGAACTACTATAACAATATAAAAACAACAGCAGCAGCGGCAGTATTAAAGGCGAAAAAAGCAGCTATTGCGGCAGCAGCGGAGACGCGTGTACGAAAAGTGAAAAAAAACTCTAAAAATTTAAACTCAAAGGAGCAGCAGCAGCAAAAATATATCAACGAAGAAAAGCAGCTTCGTTCTCGACATCGACATCGTCGATTACTTTTCTGCCTCGATCATCAGCATCGTTGTCGTTGATCATCAGCATCGTTGTCGTTGATGTTGTTGTTAAAGAATTAAACCAAAGTGGTTCATTTTCTCTATTGTTTTTTTGCTGCTGATGAGATGGACAATTTTGCGCGTAAATGAGAAAAAAATTAGAAGTAGTAAAAGTACTCAAATACGAGAAATAGAAATAATACCCATCCGAAAATTTTAAAAGCTGATAAAAAACAACAGTGAAAATTGTTTTTTTTTCTTCCTCCGCAAAACTTGGTATATTTTTGTTGGAGAATGTCAGTCGTGTGTCAGGAAATGAGTCAAAAGTTCCAAAAAAAGAGATAACAAAAAAAAATGATTCCGACACAAAAGTTTTTTCTTTCGGATATTACGTTTGAAGAAGAAGACACAATGTTTTTTTCTCTTTTTTGGCCCCAGGACGACCCGAAGGGGAGTCTGGGGCAATTTGGGTTCACTTCCCCAACTGCCACAGACCGGAAAACGTAAAACCCCTACTTTTCGGCTTCTCTTTCACTTTTTTACTTTTTTTAAGTTTGGACTATCTTTCCGGGCGTCTATTAATGTTGAAAAATAAAAAAAAAATTAAAAAAATTGGTCCAGTATAACGTCGTTTAGAAAGTTTTGTCACAAGAAATTATGCTGATGTCTCTTCGTTCGTTTGTAAGTCACAAAAAAATTCATTTTTTTTTCGTGGCGGGAGTTTTTTTAGCGCGAGAAAGAGAGCTTTTGATTTCTTTTTTTGTTGCTGAGATTCAAAAAAGCTTTTTTTGTTTATCTTTTAAATTAATAATACAAATTATTTTTCAATCGCATTTTTTAGCCCGGGCCTTAAAATGTCCGGCCCGAAAAAATTTTTAGGTCCCGCAAAATTTTTTTGATTTTTTTAAGAGTGAAATTTTTTTCTTTTTTTGCAAATCTGACAAGTTGTTAAATGTTGGGTTCACATTTTATGGACCGGGTCAGGTAAAATCAGGCCCGCAAAAAATTAAAATTTGCCCGTTACTTTTTACATTAATTTTTTTGTTCCCGTTAATTATTTTAAAATAAATATAGATTAAAAATTGCGCAGTAAAATTGGCCGGGTTGCATTTGTGGCCCACAGCACTAATTATACATTTTTGAATACTGAACATAAATCAAGCAAAAAGTTATTTTTTTATGTAAAGAAAGTTTTTTAATGTTTAAAAAATTATTTTTTGGTTCTTTTTGTCCGGGGTTGTAATAATACTTTTACTTATAATGTTTTCTTTGCAAGTAAAAATGTAATACTTTCTAATTTCGTTAGCTATGAATTATAATTATAGTCGAACCTCGTTATAATGTTTTTCAAGGGACCGTGAAAAAAAGACGTTATAATGAGGTTGACGTTATAGCGAGGCCAGATTTATATGGGCTCCTTGTTGAAGGGACCACTGAAAGATGACGTTATAACGAGGTAAACGTTATAACGAGGTTCCACTGTATGTAAATAATTGATCGCTTAGTATTTGTTGTTCTATTTTACGTAATATATAAATATACGCTGTATCTCACAGCTCAGACAAGCTTTTCAACGCTCAGCCTCTATTTTCTTTCCATTACGCGACTTTATGAGCTTATCTTAGACCTAAGATTTTATCTCAGACTTTATCTTAGTTTTATAATATAACAATACTTGATTTTACCAACTTAGACGCTATTTTCACGAGAGAATTCGGTGGCACCTGTTGAGAATTTTAAGAGCAAACAGAAATGAACCATTTAAAAATGGGTATTATTATTGAATGTTATTTTTAACTAAATATCAAAGATATCAATAAAAGTCGGGAAATCGTACAAAAAACTTGCACATATACAAAGCTTATTTAATTTGGGCTGGAGTCAATAAAAGCAGTGAAATCAAAATCTCTGATGCCAATAAAAGTAGGGAAATCAAATAAGAAATTCAACAAATTTTCTAAATTGCTTTTTTAAAATAACTTATTTTTGAAATTTAGAAAATTTGTTGAATTTCTTATTTGATTTCCCTACTTTTATTGGCATCAGAGATTTTGATTTCACTGCTTTTATTGACTCCAGCCCAAATTAAATAAGCTTTGTATATGTGCAAGTTTTTTGTACGATTGCTGCTCTAATTTGACTTTTATTGAAACTCTTTTTCCTTCAATTTCAACTAAAAAAATAGGGAAAACGTTTTTGGTTGCATATTTGCGTTTCATTTTTATTCATTTGTTGCGTCTTCAATTTAACAAGAGAAATTCTTTTTTGGCATCAGCTTCTTTCTACACACATGCGTGTTTATGTATTGTTTATGGATGTGCCTTTTCTTCCCCCAAAAAACCGTAGTCATTTTTCCCGCGCATTTTAGTTCCTTTCTTTGCAAAAATTAAACACGAGCTTTAACATTCAACAAAGAAATGGTAGGTTTGTTGGACAGAACCTAATTTAAAGGAAATGGCCCTTGATGAAAATACCTTCAAAATTATGAAATTGTGTCAGTTTTTTATTCAGGGTTTCTTCTTTGATAATATTTTTTAATTAATTAATTTTATTCCTTCTCGTTCCGGTTTTTAATATACCGTAATCATACAAAAAATCCCAACAATTTACGAATTTTAAAAGAATTAATCATTTTTAATATCATCGTGGAAAAAATAATAGGTTTTTTAAAAATTCAACTGAAATTCAACATAGTTAACGGTGTGTCGAATCCTTCAAAAACTGTCGGTGAGACTTTTTGCCAAAACAACTTTTTCCGTATTAAATTTTAAAACCTAGATTCTGAAGGACTGAAACAATTTAAACAAATTCTGTAAAACCAGAAAAAAAGACCATCATCTCTTTAGTATGAATGAGCAGGAAATTGTGAAATTCAGATTCTGAATCCTGCAGGATTCAGAATCCAAGAAATTTTTTTCCTCCAGAATCCATAAAAGTGGTATCACTAGATTCGTCTCGACGAGTAGATTACGACAAGAGAAAAAAATTTTTGTTTTTGAAGATTCTGAAGCCGTAAACTTCAGAAGAAAAAAATACAGTAGAAATTTTTAAAACACTGAACCAAGCTTCAGAATCTTCAAAAACAAAAATTTTTTTCTCTTGTCGTAATCTACTCGTCGAGACGAATCTAGTGATACCACTTTTATGGATTCTGGAGGAAAAAAATTTCTTGGATTCTGAATCCTGCAGGATTCAGAATCTGAATTTCACAATTTCCTGCTCATTCATACTAAAGAGATGATGGTCTTTTTTTCTGGTTTTACAGAATTTGTTTAAATTGTTTCAGTCCTTCAGAATCTAGGTTTTAAAATTTAATACGGAAAAAGTTGTTTTGGCAAAAAGTCTCACCGACGCTTTCGACACACCGTGTAGTTGTTCATTTTTTTAAAACACGTGTAACACATTAACTTTGGATAAAAAGAATTTTGACTTGATGGCATTCTGCCAAAAGCATTCATTTTTTATAAACAAAAGATTTCGAAACAAAAAGATTTCGTTGTTCTTCGAAAAATCAATCGCGATTGAACAAAAGTTTTTTTTCTTTATTGATTGTTTTTTTACTGCTATTTGCTGTGTTTTAAAAGGTCAAGATTTCATTATTTATTTTCATTGTTTTCTTTTGTAATCTTTTGAAGTAATAAATAACTTTATTTATTACTTTTTTTTGTTCTTGAAAAACATTGCTTCTTAGTTTCTATAAACTTTCTACCCTTACTTTTTTTATATGAACTTCTTTTTCTTCAACTTTTATTTGTATCAACTTTATAGCAGACTCATTTCTATCTATATTTGTTTAAAAAGCCATCAAAAATGAAATTGGAACGTTTTTATGGGTTCTTCATTTGCGTTCAATTCTCTCTCTTCTTCAAATTTACCCATTTCTTTTTCAATGACATCTTTTTTGATCAATCAAACCTCAAAAAGTTTTGTTGGCAGCAGCAGCTTCCACGCGTCTTTTTTTCATTTTATAGATGATGATGCGCGTCGCTTCAGTGTTCTTCTCTTTTTATTTCCCTCAAAACACATGTGTCTTTTCCCGCGCGTTTCTCTTGTATTTCTTAATTTCCACACTCATTCCTTTTCCTTCTTTTCAAGTTTAAGGATGACATCGTATTATTATTGCTTTTGTTGCTCTTTTTCACGTGCATCTTTGGCATTTTTTGTTGTAGGCATCCATCTTTGACCCATGTTTAAAAACGCCTTTTTCATGTGAATGACCTTCCTCCGCGATTTTCTTTTTGTTTATGCATTTTTTCCCTTTTTAAATCCGTCTCATTTTTCCATTTTTTAGCTTCTTAAATATGGCTGTTAATGTTCAAACCACTCCTGAACATCCAAATCGACATCCACCTGGCTGGGATAGGATTCTATGGGCTCCAAAGAAAAAGGTTTGTATACATTTTACATTCGTAGTTTTATTAATTTTGTTCTTTTTTAGTACACAAGAAAGCCAATCAGATTTCAAGATTTATTTGATGATGTTAAAAATGAAAATGATCATGTTGTGCCATCATCACAACCACGAACTCCACCAAATCGTAGTAGTATGAATGATTCAAGAAGCTCAACAACTCCAACATTCGACAAAAAGCCATTGTACAAACCGGTAATACTAAAATTTGATGATGATGACGAGGAATGAATGTGATGAACGTGTGGCAAATATGAGATATGGACCGGTGATAGATGTCTCTTCTATATATTATTCTTTTATTGTTATTCTTCTTCTTCCGTTTTATTGTACATAACGTAATCCATTATTATTTTTATAATGCGTCGGTATGGTTTTATTTTGTATTTTTCACTTACGTTTTTATTGTTTTTGTACTGATTTTTGTTTTTGCAATATAGATAAAGTTAATTGAATCTTTTTTATTTTTTGATTTGGTACTACTTTATACACATAAAAGAATGTTAGGGACTTTTAAAAAAAGGAATTAAGCATTGTTTGTGAGTTTTGCAGCTGTAGGAGGCATTGGTTTTTCATCGGTGGCTTTGTTGCTACCGTAAGCAGCATAATAAGCGGGATATGCAGCAGCAGGTGCGGTGGCATATCCTGAAGAAGCAACAGCTGAAGGATAGTAATAACCGTATGAAGATGCAACAGGGGAAGCATACGGTAAATATGAATTGTATGTATTTACAACAGGAGCCTAAAACATAAAGGTTACTGTATTCATGTTGTTGCTACAGTAATAAATGAAATTTTTACAGCATTCTAAAAGCTAAAAAAAGTTCTCATTAAACTTACAGCAGCAGCAGGTGCTTCATAATAATATTGTGCAGCAGATAAAGCAAAAACAGAGAAGAAAATGGCAAGGAATTTCATATTCAGAATCTTGATTCTTGGATTTGAGTATTTTGATCATAATTTTAAAAATTGGTTTTCTATTTATACTTAAAAGTTTTAAGCTTACTATCATCCAGTTTTTTTCATACTTTTTCCATGTTTGCACAAAAGCAGAAAAAAAACTTGAATTAAGGGTACATATTTCAGTCGTCTGCTTATTAACCGTCAAAAAATAGAATACATATTTGTCAAACAAATATTATATGTTTCACTTTCTTATTTTTGATTGCTTCAATTAATACATATTAACTTTTTTGTTTCGAGATTGATTGACTTTGTATTTGCTGAGGTGCGGAAAAGAGATGCGATGATAGCTTATGAAAAAGCTTTTCCTTGATTTGAGCGGAAACTAATGAAAAGGTGAAAGTAAACAAGAACAATTTTTTTATTATTTGGTTAATTGTTTTAGTTAATCTTATAAAACTATAATAATAATGCTAAAGGGCAAAATTCAAATACTTTGAAGATAATCATACCCTAAGGGCAAAAGTAGTATAAAAGCTTTAACCTTTTGCAACTTTTTGACATCATTCAATCCCACCAAACAATGAACTTCAACTTCTTCTTCGTTGCTTTCTTTGTTGTTATTGTTGCTGCAGTCAATGCTCAACTATATTATGCTGCTGCTCCAACTGTAGCTGAATATGCGGTACGTAATATAATTATCCAAGAAATATATAGATAAAAATTCTTTTTAGTGGCCTGCTGTTGGTGAATCAGCACCATATTATGCTGCAGGATATGCCGGAATCCCGGTTGCCAATTATCCAACCTATGCATACGCTTACGGAACAGCTGCAAAAAGAAGTCCACCCCAAACTGTTCCACAAAAGCCATCTTCTGCTTTCAATCGAGCATAAAAAAGATATTTCTTTTATTGATTCATTCCAATAATAAATTCAATTGTAAAAAACAAAATAAAAATTAAAGACATTTAAAGTATAATTTCTTCAAAATCATCAGTATCTGGACGAGTTGACATTACCGTTGAGAAATCTGAAATTGAGTATACTGTAGATTTGCGTGCAACACAGTAACGAAAAGTACTATTACAAAAATTAAATAAAAACTACTGCAATTTGAAAAAAGCAAAACCTACCACCTACAAGAGTTTCAGTTACAGTATTTGAAGATCGATATGGTGCTGGACAAAATGCATACAAATAATCTAATGGTGAAGCAAATGATTCCATTTGAGAAGTTTGAATATCAAATTCTTGTTCTCCATAATCTTGTGACCATGTACCATATGTAAGGAAGCTTGAATCTCGACCAGCACCTTTTCGAGTAGGTGATCCTTGAGAATATGATGTAAATGAAGATGGTGGAGCAAGTTCTTTCATTCTTCGTTGCTTTTCGGCAAGTGTTGGTCGTCGATGCTGTGGTGGCGGTGGATGTTGTGACATTGATTCCATTGGTGCTTCATAACTTTCAAATGGATTTTGATGTTGAACATCACTGTTGTCATTTTTGAGTTCTAAAAATACAGAACATTGATTAACTTCTAGAATAATTTGCAAATACCATTTAATGAATCAGCATCTCTAAATCTTAAACAAAGAAACACAGCAATAACATTAAAGCAGATAATAAAAGTAGCTCCAAAAACAATCAAAACAATCCAAACGGCATGACTACTTCTAAAAAAACACTTGTCAAATCTTACTGTAAAATAGAAAAACCTACGTTTTAATTTTTTTAACCTCTTCTTCTTTCTCATCTTCATCGTTATTAATATTATTAGCAGATAAATTATCTTCAAATAAATTAGGATCATATGGATTTTCAGTGGTTTCAACAAAACGAATACTAGTTGCAGCGGGTTGAGTTTTGGTAGATTTAGTGCTTGCTTGAATACTGTTGTTTAATGATGGCGAAAGTCCACGACGTCTTCGAAAAACTTGTTCAGTCCCATGCAAGAACTTTATATTTTTTCGTTCTTGATGAAAATTCGGAATGCTTCCATTTTCTGGAATTACAGTACCCAAAGAATTTCCAATTAAACGTTGCACAAATGGATTCTAAAATAGCATTCAAAAGATCAATGGATGCAAAAACGGATTCAAAAACATACATTTTCAACATTTTGATTATGTTCATTGATATCACTTCCAAATAAAGCTGAACAAGACGTTGATAAAAAGATTACGGAAACAAAAAAGGTATACATATTTTGACGCAATAACATATTTTTCAATGGTAACCTTGTCATATAAAATAAAATTTTGTGGCATAATAGTTTATGCAAATTTATTATAACACAAGTAATATGTAAAAATGACTAGGATACAATAAATTTAAAAAAATAGTTTGGCAAAAATATGATTATTTAGGGGAAACAATCAGTTAAGCAGTAAAATTTATATAAAGTCAATGATCAGAGATAATATTAAATTTTCGGATCTTTTGTCAAAGATGGAAGACGAGAGCCTCTTCGAAAATCCATGGAGCGTTCACGATTTGGAAGTTGTTTAGCAGTTTGTTTGTATTGACTTTTTAATTGATCAGCCTAAAATTATGGTATTCAGCAAAGATACAAAAAGTGAAAAAAGCATACCCATTTAACAGAAGTACTTTTTGCTGGTTGAGTTTTTGATGGACTAACAAGACGCGGACGACGACGTGGTTCCTTTGGAGTCGAAGGTACTTCAAAAAGATTCAAAGATGGTGAAACATTTTCATCATTTGGTTTTGATGACAGTAATGCTTTATTGTTTGCGTTATTCAAGTCTAAAGTAAAAATCTTCAAAGTTTATTGCAACGGCTAAGAAAAAAACATACCTTTCATCATTTGAATTTCATCTTCAAGTGAAGAAACTTTACTTTCATAACGTTTAATGGAAGATTCTAAAGTTGGAATTTTTAAAGCTAATACACCAAGATGATGAAGTTCAATGTTTTGTTTATCCACAACTTTTCTCAATCTTGCCAATTCATTATTTGCCATTTCAAGTTGCCGCTTTACAATCATCGAAGACATTTTTGCATTTTCATTTCCATATCCTTCAAGAGCAATAAGCTTCTTAGTTAAATCATCAATTTGTTCAGCATATCGTTGATTGGTTTTAATGTATTCTTGTAATTGTGAAAAGGTTTGTTCACTATGCTTTTTCTGGAAGTCAATTTCAGCTTGATCAGCATGTGTAAGATTTGAATTAGCATATCGACGAATCTTTATTTGTAAAGTATCAATTTCATTTTGGAGTAAGACATTCTGTTCAACAACTTTCTTCAGTTCTTTTTCAGCTTTTTCACGAGCATCATCAACTTCACCAAAAAGTGAATTTCCACGTTCTTTTTGATCCACAGGGGTACTGTTACACATTGTATCAATTTGCATTTGCATCATTGTTACACTTTCAACCAAATCCTAAATAAATAATGTACAGAGAAGAAATACAAATAAAAGCATACCTTGTTTTCCTGACACAGTCGCTTCTTTTCTTTATTCACAGAGGATAAAGCATCAGTAAGATCAGCATTCGTCGATTCTAAGCTTTCCAATCTTTGTACCATATTAACAATATCATTTTCAAGTTCACGAATTTTTGATTGTAATGTTATCTAAAAGTCAATAGTTAAGATATGGTAACTGGTAATGAGTAAAACAAACCTTTTCTTCATTTAGTTCATCAACTTTATCTTGCAAATCAGTGTATTCGTTGACAAAGGATTCCGACAGAAGATTGGATGCTGGTTGAACTGGTTCTTGTTGTTGTGGAACTGGATCAGTTGGTAAATTTTCCAACGTTTCTTTCAATTCTGCATTCTCTTCAGCAAGTCGAAACATCTGAGATTCCAATGCTGCATTCTAAAAAGTTCTTACTTAGTATACAACAAAAAAAACATACTAAAACATACTTTTGCAGTAAGTTCTTTCTTCTGTTCCATCACATCTTCCAATCTTCCTCTGTTGTCGTCATCTTGTGCAGCAAAAAGTTCTTCCATATCACGAATCCTTTTCTTTAGCTGTTCATTTTGATTTATTAGAAGAACTTCAGTTTCAGAAGCCATATTTTTCGAAGAAGATATCAAGACGAAGAAGCAAGAAGAAAAAGATCAAAATGTTTTTGAAGAAAGTGTTAAAAAATTTTTATGAAAAAAATCAAACACCCAAAAAAATTTTGAATTTTTTCAACACCGGGGCAGCCGCTTTCGTTTTAGGATTTTTTGAAAGGGAAAAATTTGCAAACTTGTTTTCAAAATTTAAATTTTCAAAAAATCAAAAATTTTTGAAAAAATAAATTTAAATTTACTAATTCCTTTTTTTAAATAAACTTACATTTTTCGAGTGATTAGAAATAATATTTCTGCGCAGTAAAAGAAATTTACCATGTCCTGATTTATGATGATTGCTAGTATTTTGGGGACTTTTATTGTGCACGATTTTATCACATACTGTATCATAGCGATTTACTGTATTTTATCGATACAATATTTTTCGATAAAACTATAAGTCAAAATTTTTTGCTTGTTCAAATGTTCTAACTTTTTCAAGTGATTACCAAACATACAATATTCAAAACTTTATTCCCTTACAGTAAGATTGTTGTTATACAAAAAAGTATTTTTGCAAAACACACAAAATCAATTACAATTACGAAAATTATATATATATATATTAATTTAATAATAAATTGCATCTTCACTTTTTTCACGTTTTTGACGAAGCTTTCGTTGTTTACTTTCATGAGCAGAAGTTTCACCATCATCATCACGAGGAATGCTTCGAGCAGCACGATTTTTGTATTTTGATGGAATTGGAAAGATATCTGCAGTTTCTTCATGAACATCAAAGCATACATAAACCGAGTAATAATTAACTAATGCATCCAAGGTTGAAAAGACAACTCGTTCATTTTTATCACAATCAATATAATATTGTTTACCACCAGAAGGACCATGTCGACGATAAATTGGATAATGACTAAAAAATGAATTTTTATAGAACTTTAATAAAAAGAAAAATTAATACATAAATTCTTTATTTGTTAAACGTGATCCCTGATATGCGTTTTACAACGAAAAAGGAACTTCAAGACATAAAATTTTGGGATCAGGTTGAACAAGTATTCGCTTTCTTATTAAAAAAAAGAACTTACTGATGACGACCTTGACTACTTTTATAAACAATGAATAAAGTGATATGATCTTTTAAATAATCAATATTTGTTGAAGCATTACTTGGAATTCGATGATAAAGTCGAAAATGCGTATTTCTTTGAACATGCTTTTCAGCATCCCGACGAGCCATTGCACCCAAATATATTTCTTGTGCAGATGGAAGAGTTTCTTTACGACGACGATATCGACGTCCATCATCTTTTGAGCGGAGTGTTCCAGATGAATCACGAGCAGTTGCAGTGGAAGAAACAGATAACTTTCTAAAAAATATTTAAGTAATTCGACATTTTTACGAAATGTTTTTTTAAAGTCGACGTTTTATGACTTTTGCTGCCGATGGAATTCGAACTTGCATAGTTTCTTTACGTTTTGTACGCGAGATTTTGACGCTAACCACTCGACCATGGAAACAAGAAAGCGAATACGTCGACCGACAAAAGCAAAAATCTTTACCCAAAAAAAACTTCAATTTAACTTACTGTGATTTATTAAGGCTTTCAATATTTTCATATACTCCATCAGTAGAATCTCGGCTATTACTTTTCATTGATGTTGGAGTTGCAATACTTGAAAGATCAGAAGGATATTTGCAACGAAACATAACATATGATTGTTGCTTCATTGCACTACTATCATTTCCACTTTCATTATTATTATTATTATAAATTTCAGCGGAGATTGGACGACGACGAGTAAATGATTCAGGAGGATTTTCAAGTTTACTAATTTTAATTGTTTCATATCCTGTTGTTGCTTGTTCTTCTGTAGCATTCTAAAAATGCAAAATGGATAAAATGTTGATGGTTTATGCAATTTATTGATTGATCAAACCTGATCAGGAACATTGGAGAAAGTGATTGATCTCATTTTTGGAAATCCATACGAGACCAATTATTCGCTCATTTCTTCCTGATCAGGGTTATCCAATATTTATTCTAACCCTTTTTTCCTAAACAATGAAAAACAACTTACATCAGTGATTGAAGCAGTTGAAGAAAGAGTTCGACGACCAATTGCACATAATTTACCATGTTTACAACAAATTTCTTCGCCGCAACGAGATTTTTGTTGTTGCATTTCATCAAGTCTATCATCAATTGAGACCAAAAGATTATCAGGAGATTTTGATCGTGCACGTCCAACATTATTCTTTCGACCCGTCATCGTTTTTTCCTCTTCCGTTCAACAAAGTGTTGATGATTCAAAATGATCGAATGTTTCTTTTAGTTTGACGAAATATGCGAATGCAAAATTTTATTTTTTTAATTTATGCAAAAATTTGCACTGATCAAACTTGATTAATTGAAACTCCTCTCCTTTTTATGTTCTTATGCAAATTTTTGAACTTTTGGATCCCATTAATAAATTTTAAATTAGTTATATTAAATTTTTTGCAAGGACGTTTTTATGGGCTAATAATTTTTAAATTTGCATAATATCATACTGTATTGTATCCACGTAGGAATTTAAAAAAAAAAAACTCGGACTATAAATTTAAAAAAATGCCTGTGTTAAGATGTTTAATGGTTCAGGTGTATTAGAGTAATTTTAAACATTCCGTTGTTTAAAATTACTGTAATTTTTAAAAATTATAAGCTTTTTCCTTCTTGCATCAAATATAAATACAATAATCACTTGTCCCAGAAATCGCAAAAATACACAGTAATTAATTATTTACAAACATTTTATTGCACCAAAAACAAATATACGATAATAATATAATTAATAAATATGATACATAAAAGTTTTAGTCATCTTCATTTTCATCAGATGTATAATAACCTCCAACTGCAGTTGTATATTCTTTAGCCCGACGTGAATGATGTCCAATTTTTTTCTGAGGTTTTTCATTTCCAAAAAAACTTCTTTCAATTACACAAAATGTCATTGTTTGTGGAGGTTCTTTTGAAAGTTGAAAATCATGCAAAGCTCGAATAAAACTTTTTCCAAAGAATATTTGATTTTCGTTCATTGTGTAATGAAAGGAAACAAGATCAGAGAAATATTTTTCCAAAACAAAAATAAAATGTTCACTTCCAAAATATTTTTGAAGATCATTTGAAAGTTGAGTATCGTATTGCTTTTCATATTCTGCAACAAAAATATCCAAAGATACACCTGAACCATTAAACATTCGAAGCTTTGAAAGAATTGCTTGAAATCGACCTCGACCTTTTTGAATTTGCTTTTCTTTTTCCCTTGGATTAAGCAATTTTTGGGATGCTTTAAATTGCATCATTTCTGGTTCTTCACTTTTTACATCATCATCCATTTGTTGCCGATGAAATTCAAATGAATTCTGTAAAAAAAATTTTGTTAAATAAAAATCTTTAATTTTGGGATCGTCCAGTTATGACGTCATTGAAAAATCAATTTTACACCCCAAACATCAAAGGCAATTTCGCCGCACATCAAAGGCGGTACGATAAGTACCATTTTTCTTCCCCTAACGCGTTATATCTAGACAATCCCGTTTGTTAAAATTTACTTGAAAATTTGAAGTTGTTGAATGAGTCGAGGCAAGAAGATTGGCATTTTTCATTTTCAAACAATCATTGTTATCACCAATTGAATTATTAGAAGTTTCATTTTCAATGATCGAATTTTCATATGCTGAAATATGAAGGGAAAGGGTGCTGCTGTTAATTTTGACATTGGAAGATGTTCCTTTTTTTGAATCATTTTTAGAATCAGAATGACGGATATTATCCGAATAATTCAATGATGATTTGCCGAATTTATTCTTCCATAAATTGGAATTCTTTCTTGCTGCTGATTTATCATTTAAATCTGATATGTTTGTTATTACTACAGTATTTTTAAAATCATTAATCATTACTACATGGAATTTAACAAAAAATTTTTCACAAAATTATTTACTACTTTAAACTTAATGAACGATACAGTAACCTTGAACCCTAATTAAGATTACGGTATTGTTCTTTTCCGGAGTTATACAAAAAAAGACTGCAGACATATTTTTTTACCATAATTTTGGACATAACTTTTTCTATCGGTTTTGAAATGCTTTGAAAGAACATGATTCTCGACAGTAGATAAATTTTGTTGATTTTGATTTAGGTTAAGATTACGGTATTGATCATTTGAGACTTTTTCTTCACAAAAAACTTTCTTGTTCAAAGATAAACAATAATCTTTTGTTGCCATCTAAAATAGTTTATTATTTTATTGCCAAGATAATTATAAAAACTATAAAACTAAAAGAGAAGCTAAAAAAAAAGTATGATATTAAAATTATGAACAAAAACAATGTGTTTTTAAAATTCGTTGGAAAAATTTCAAAAAAATTAGAACTAACAATGTAACAATTGCAAGAACATGTTCAAAAAAGTAGTATTTTAAAGACATTTTAGATTATATTCACTGTAGTGAATAAAATCTATTAATTTATAAATTGCTAGTGATATTATCACTAGAAATTTGTAAATTATTCAGACTATATTTATTCTAACTGAACTTTTAAAAACTTTTACTTTTTAAAGAAAAACGCAAATTTGGATCGACTGAGATTTACTAAATGAAAATGACAATAGCCTGTTTTATTTGTTTCAAATTGCGTCATTCTTATTTATTATAACAAATTAATGTTTTAGGTAACTGCAAATATATGACGCTTTTCTTTCTATAGTAATCATGAAGTAATATTATTTTTAATGAACCTTAAAATTTCTTTAAATCAACGTCAAAATCAGAAAATTTTTTTTAGAAAAAAATCAGACCTGCAAAAATCTGAAATTCTTTTTTGTCAAACATTCTGTCGTGTTTTTTTGCGTATTCATTGTTGTGGCTTCACAGTGTTTTTTTCTCAACACGAAAAATTTCCCTCCCATTTTTAGCATCAATTTTTTAAAAATCCAGCAGCACGTTTTTGCTATTTTTTTTTCTCCGCCGAACGAGCTTTAACTTAAACTCATATCAAATATTCAAACATAATATTTAATAATACTTTTTCTTCCATCAAACCTTTAATCTTACATTATTGTAACATGTCATTTGTTCCAGAAGCATCATCCAATCGATCTCAAAAAGAAGTAAGTTGTTTTTGACTCTTGAATACTCTTACTTTATATCTGTAAACATTTTAGAATTCCGATGGCAAACATTACTTAAATTCTAAATGGGTTCTTTGGTTTTTAAAAGGTGATCGAAATCGAAGCTGGGAAGAATGCCTTAAACGGGTTGCCGTCTTGGAAACTGTTGAAGATTTTTGGGGGTAATAACTTTGACATCTTTCTTATCTTTTTTACATGTCTCGAATTTATAGCCTTTATTCAAATATTCAACCCCCAACTGGTCTTCCTTGGAATTCTGATTATTATCTTTTCCGTGAAGGAATTAAGGTTTGTTTGTATTTATAAAGTTTTATGGTACAACATGACAGTCATGTTTTTAGCCAATGTGGGAAGATCCCTCTAACATTAAAGGAGGACGATGGCTTACCCAAATTGAACGAACAAAGCGTGCTGAACGTCTTGATGATTCTTGGCTTGAACTTATGATGGCATTGGTTGGCGAACAATTTAGCAATTTGGGAAACAATGTTTGTGGAGCCGTCTGCAATGTAATGGATTTGATTTTCAATTACCTTTTCCCCTCTCCCTTTTTTTAACTTCTTCCTAAAGCCTAAAAGAAAACAATTTATTTAAATCAAAATGTCAGAAACCCAAACAATTTTTAATTTTATCAAAAATTCCTTTTGGATTCTTCTTATTTTGAAGACTAAGGTCGTCTTCAAAATAAGAAGAACCCATTTTAAAAAACATAAAGGGGAAAAGGTAATTGAAATTTATTTTTTAAGGTTCGGCAAAAAGGTGATAAGGTAAATTTGCTTTTTCAAAATTCGGTTATACGATCTCTTAAATTTCAGGTCGCTCTCTGGACTCGTGATGGCACAAATGATGAAACCAATCTTACAATTGGAAATGTTATGCGTGAAAAGCTTAGAACTCCACAGGAAGAAA
Organism: Panagrolaimus sp. LJ2414; assembly: GCA_024447195.1. Taxonomy (NCBI): domain Eukaryota; kingdom Metazoa; phylum Nematoda; class Chromadorea; order Rhabditida; family Panagrolaimidae; genus Panagrolaimus; species Panagrolaimus sp. LJ2414. The sequence goes on along the minus strand of JAMRXY010000297.1, from coordinate 688,614 downwards.
CTCTTCGATATGAAATTCACAAAGATGCTTCTAATCGTACAGGTTCGTTTCATTACTAAAAATTCTGTGATCTTTAGTTTTTCTCCTTTCTAGGATCCGTTGTTAAACCTCGTCTTGTTCTTCCTAAGAAGCATAGCCGTGAAGAAGCTCCAAAGAATTCTCAAGCAACAACTGCTTAATCTCATTTGTATCTTTCATTTTTTTGTTTTTATTATGATTTTTGCGAACGACGAGTACACTTTATTATCCAATGATGATATAATATTTATGGCTTTCATTTTTTAATAAACGTTTATTGTTAATTCCTGTTGTAATTCGAAGAGGTTTAGGAAAGAATAATCATAATGTAATTTATTTTAAGAGATACATTTACTTATACACATTAACAACTAACTATTACGGTAATAAGAGAATTATTATTCATTGCTTTTATCTTCTATATTTATACCCTTATAAATGGCTGTAAAAGTTTTATAATATGACTGGCATGTTCTTCATCGATCAGTTGTAATTGTTCTTGAGCAATAACTTGTTTTTGACGTAGCAGCTTAATGCTATTATAAACAGAATCAGAATTATATGCTTCAATAAAAATTCCAGGATCACGATTTCTTGATTTTTCTAACAAAAATCTTCGAATAAAATCAACTTCTCTTTTATCTTTGACATTTGGGGCTGGATGGGAGATGAAATATGATGTCACAATGAACAGAGTTTGAAGAAATGGTCGAAGAATATTTGCATAAAATCCAAGATGAAAGCTAAGTGTATGTCCCTGCAAAAAATAAATAAGTTAAAAATCAAGAATCATATCATTATTAAACCTTCAAGGCACAAGTTCCACCATTTCCAATTGATTGAATAAAATCATTTGTAATATCAGTAATCTTTTGATGTAAATTTTCGCATGGTTTAACAAAGATTACTTCAGTTTGAAGGAGATTACAAAGTGATAAAGATTTATAGAGAAGTTCATGACTTGGAATATCTTTGATATCTTTTTGTGGAATTGCAGCTGTTGAAACTTGAAGGGTCATTGCAATGACAGAAATTAAAGCAAATGGTGAAATGGCACCATTCTTTCGATAACATAAATCAATAATTCCATGATAACTTGAATTTATTTGAACCCAAATATTTTCACTTTCGGACAATTCTTCATCATTTTCACGGGAAATAATTATTTGATGCCGAAAATGTGAAACTGCATCTTCAAAGGCTTGCCGAGATTCAACTTGATCATCCCATCCAACGACTTCATACCCAAGGGAAGAAATATCTGAACATAAAAATCCAACATCCCGCATTAATTCAAGCATTCGAACTCGTTGTCGATGATGACACAGAAGTAGCAGTGCAATCACAGAGGATACGGTAATTGGCTTTTGTTGATGGGCTTCTAAAAATAATTATACGGTAACAAAGGATAAGGTAATAATTTTTAACAAACCATAAATAATATGATATCCAATTGCACGAATAAGTGTTCGATTACTTATTGATGCTCGATCATGCCATGGCAAAAGTTCTCGATATGAATTTGGATTAATTGAATATTCAAGATTAAATTGTTCAAAATTTTCTGCTAATGCTGCTTTTAAACTTTTGAGATAATCCTTAATTAATAAAAACCATTACGTAAAAACAAAAGCTGTAAATTCTTACAGTCAATTTACATGGTGATCCAAAGTCAATTGTTACCGTACCACATTTTTCTCGTCTTCCAAAACCTTTGAAAATTCCTCGAATAACTCCAATCACACTTTCTTTTTCCTTTCGAATTCCCATTAATTCATCATGAAAAATTCCTTCAACAATATTGTCATATGAATATGATACTGGAACCAAATAAACATCAGGTATCACACCATTTTCAACAGCATCAACAACATTTGAAATTAGGCCATTTTTTGGAAGCAAAGTTTTTCCAAAACGACTTCGAGTTCCTTCCAAAAAGAATTCCAAGCTCATATTTGATTTGAGAATTTCGACCAAATAACTGTTCAAAACAGCCCGATATATTTCATTACTATTCAAGTCATCTTTAGGATCAAGACGTCGATGAATGAAAAATGCTCCAGTTGCTCGAAGTAGCCAACCTAAGCCAGATAGATTCAAATTATCCCCCGAGGCAATATGAGGTAGTCGAATTCCAAAATGCCAAACTGTCCATGTTATTCTACAAAATTAAAAACTACATAATTACTAATTCTATTACAGTAATCCCTTACAAAAGATAATCAAGATGACTTCGATGTAATGGTAGATAAACAATTGGAATTCCAGTTTCTTCTGCTTCTTTTAAAATAACCAGTTGTGTTGGATTTACTAATAATCGTTTCATTACACGTCGAAAAACTTTAAATAAAACATATCCACAAATTTTACAAATTACTCGGCTTAACGATGCTTTCATTTGACATAAACAATTTACAGCTTGCTTTTGAATATATTTTGGTAAACTTCCTTTCTCTTGTGCAATTTTGGATACTGTAGTAGTTACTCTAAAAATAATTTAATTTAACTAATACCGTATAATTTTTAAATTAATTACCTTTTGGATTCTAAGACAGCATTATAGACAGAAAAATATTTATGCGGCAGCGGAGTTCTCCAAGTATAAAAAATATCAGAAAAGAATGGAAATGAAAGATCTTGGGTGTCATAGGAATGAAGAGTATTGAGTTTCTTGAAGCCACCAAATTTTGAAAAATCCAATAAATTAATATATTTATTTTCAACACCTGGATATTTTGATGGATTGAAGGCTTCTTGAAGAGCAGCATTTGGAAAGCAATTTACACATGGTCCACCAAACCGAGAATGCCGTTCTGAATAATAATGCAAGGGAGGTTTTGCCATTAAAATATTTTCTTCGTCTTCGTTCTTGTTGTTGTCTTCTTCTGGTTCAAAGTAAGGAAAATAAAAAATCAATCTAAAGAATAGTTGAATATATTTGTAGAGATGATTTATACATTGTTCTAACATAACCGCATAAATAAATAATTTTTGTTAAATAAATGTTAATAATAAAGAATACTAATCACACATATGTAAATTTGAGCAGCAAAGAAATAAATCTTAGTTACATATTTTTGGAGCAAAATTGAAAAAGTATTTTAAAGGTTTTTCTTTGCTGTTGTAGAAAAAACAAATAGAAATTTAGTTATTTTTTTCTATTTTAGAAAGTAGGGGGAATAAGACAAGTTGGGAAAGGACGCGTGGTACTCTTTTTTTGCTGCTGCTGCTTTTTCGCTGCTGATGATGCATGCCTTTCCCTTCTGGGCGCAAAAAAACATAAACAAAAATCAGGAGATAGAAAGAGAAAAATGAGCGTTTTTATGTGTTTTTTGCAGTTAAAAAATGGAAAAAAAAGGAAAAAGAAGTAAACAAAAACAGATGATGATAAAATATTATCAAAGATTACATGATTGAAGTGGTGTTGTAAATAAATGAAGATCGAGAAACAACAGCATCGAAGATATGTTGATGACAAAACGCCACAGGGTTATTACTTATGTCTTGTAGTGTTGGCTCTTGTTAATTAAAAATTATAACTTAAAAAATATTCCAAAGTTCATCAATAATGACCGTAATAAAAACCCCATCTATGTCAAATTTTTCAGAATCCACTAAAAATTATTTCAGAATGCAACAATAATTTCTGTAATTTTTAGTTAGGTTTGAGCTATTGTATGGGTCATCATAGTTCAACTTATTGAAATACAAAATCTCTTAATTAAAACTGCTTCAACATTTGGCGACAGCAAAATTTTATTTATTTTTATAGTAATATTTGCCCCTGCAGAATTCAAAGAATGTTTAAAACCATGGGACAACTTTCTGTAGTTTTAAAAAATTACATAAAATCAATAAATTACTGTATATCAAAGAAGCTGCACTTCTACTTCCATTGTCGGAAAGAGCAAAGATTGTTCCAACGATAAAATTTTAAAAACAAACTTCAGAATCCTCCCTTGAGAATCTCACTTAAAAAGGATCTTTGAAAATATCAAATAATTGTTATTGCTCATCTCATCATATTTTTCTTTCACTTCCCCTCTTTCTTTCTTTCTTTTTATGCTTCCTTTCCCATATTTTTTTTCTGTTCAGTAAAAAAGAATAAAAAACACATCATAATTTTAAATGCAGCTTTTAATGTTACACAAAAACCCGGCTGCTTTTTTGTTATTATTAATCAAATTTCATTTTTCTTTAATAAATTAAATTTTTAAATTATCTCTTTTTCTTTCATATTTTTTAGAAATCATTTGTATGGTACTTATATCTTTCTCCTTTTGATATTTTTTAAAATATATTCATTTAAGATTTTTATGCAGAATAACTTCGAAGCAAGATTTGCAAAATTCTGAACATCAAAAATTTTGCTGTTAAAACTAATAAATTATTTAATTAATTTGTTAAATATATTTAATTAAACTTCAATTTTTGATTAAATTTAGTTTTTCGTATTGCATTTTTACAATAAAGACGACCTTTTAATAATATAATAGTAACCATAATTTTTGGATTTCTTTGTTAGCGAAAATTTCATTTAAAAATCTCCAAAAAAGTAATTAAACTAAAAATTGATCCACTGAAGAAGACTGTATTCAAAATCGTTTCCTTTTCTTTCAAATGTTAATAAAAATCAAATGTTAAATTCAAAGAAAAATTGCAAAAAAATTTTCAACAATAAGATTTTTTTATCCGCACACTATAATATATTATAACCGGGGAGGGCGATATAAAAATATACACGAGAAAAAAAGAAGTTGTTTTTTATAAAGTAGTATATGATTGAATGAATGGCTCAAAATTGTATAAACAAAGAAATGTCTTTTAGAAATTTAAATTATAGTTTTTAAATAATAATAATAATAAAAAGAGAAGGGAAACGTGCTGTCAAAAATTTGTATCTCTCCTTCTTCATTTTTTGAAAGCGATGGAAAATGCCAAAAAAAAAGAAGGAAGAAGAAAGAAGGAAGGAAGTGCCTTTGACATGGATGGTACAGGTGTTAAATTTTTTTCTGCGCCCTTTTAATTAAAAAAATGTTGGAAAATACAAAAAAAAGTGACGCTTTAATTTATGATCTCAAAAATGATGGAAAATGTTTTTTAAAGGTGACGGCCATCTTTCTTTGAAACACTTCGAAGAACTTCTCCCTGAAGGTATGGATTTGGTTTGTGATGGGATGGCCCAGATTCAATGGAACGTTTACGACGACGTGGTTCCTGAAATTTGATATTTTAAAGGTTGTATGTCACAAAGTAAATAAAGACAGAAATGTTACATAATGTAACGATTTCGTGACATTGTTTGTGAAAATTTTTATTATTTTTGATAGCCTTTTTTAAATAATATCAAAATTAAAATTCTGTGGCAGAAAAGCGTAATTGTTACAAAATGTAACACATTTTTGTGACAAACATTTTTTGCACATTTTCAAAGTGTGAAAAAGAAGTAGATGATAAAATGGAAAATTTAATGTCACATAGAAAAGTTCAACAAAACAGTTACACATTGTAACAATTTCGTTACACAGTCACGTTTAAGTGACATAATTAAACATAGAAATAAACTTACATCTGTACGAGTTTCATGGAATTTCTTGGCGATCATAGTTTTATGCAAGCCATTTTCGCTTAACATTTTTTCCAAATTTTGTTCATAATCTCCATCATTTTTGGATGGGCAATTAAACATATGCTCTTGATCACAAAGGCATTGCTGTTGGGCTTGATAATTTCGAGAGAATTCAGCAGAATTTTCAAATTCTTCTAAACAGCCATCTGAAGCTGTAAAGCCAACGGGGCATGGATTTGGAGGTTCACAATAAGCGGGGAGGACGTTATCAGATTTAACTTGTTCACGATGTTCAAATTCATCTTCAGGGCGAAGTTGTTGATCACCTTCACCAGCTCCACCAGTGATGTATTTTGTACCGTATGCAAGGGGGCCATTAAATGATTCAATATCACGAGAAATGAGGTCAATAAATTGGGAATCAGGAAGAACCTTAAAAGAATACAAATTTATGAATTTTGAAATTTTAAAAAAATGTACTGTAGAGAAAACTAAACTAAATTATCAAAAAGGAAATAATTAAGTTTATAGTCAAAAAATCTATGATGCGAAAGCTAAAATTGAGTAATTACTTTTACTTTAATAGCAATTAATTATTTCTTTTAATCTAAATTTTTGATCATTCGACAGAAAAATCATCTGCTTTTTTAGAAATTTAAAACCATTGATTCAGCTGTTTTTTTCAAACACTGATTAAAAAATTATGACAAAAATTTTATTTTAAAATAATTAAGCAACCGTTTTTTTCGACAAATTTTTAAAAGGTTATAAACTGCATTCTTTAATTATTAAATTTTGATTAAAATTATTCTATTTTACATTTTTTAAATTAATATTCAGAGTCAAAGTCATTGGCATTTTTATTCTTTTTGCTTCAAATAAAAGTTTAAAGCGAAACCACCGTAATTTTGAAAAGAAGCTTTATTGATTGCCTTTTTAAGCACGAGTTTTTTTGCCTTTTTTGAAATTTTTAAACTCGACGAAAAATTTAAAAACCGAAAGCCGTTTTAAAAACAACTTAAACAAGTTTTTATATTCAAAGATAAAATATTGAAAGTTAAAAAAAGAGTGATAAATTTGAATTTCAAAAAAGAATCAACCCGGAAATGAAAAATGCCAAAAATTATCAAAAAATGTTTTAAAACGCAGTTTTACAGTAATCTCTCTTACCTGTTGTGAGAATTCAGAGGATGTTGAAGGATCAAAATTAATATCAACAGAGAAAGATACGGCCAAAAATGCCGAAAAGATAATGGCAAACCCGACTTTTGTCATGACTTCGTCGGTGCCAAGATAAAAAAAATATATGCGACTGTGCTTATATCTTTTTTCTTCTTCACGTCCTTTTTTTTCTTTCTTTCGTTGGCTTAAATTTTTTTCTGTTAACTTAAATCAATAAAATGTGTATGCCTTCAGGGGTGGAGTCATGGAAGAAAAGAGAGAGAGAGAGAGAGTAGAAGGCTTTTCTAAGCCTCTGTGCTGTGTCTGATGCCAGAGGCATGCTTTAAGCTGCTTCTTCAGTAAGCAAACATGAAAAGTAGAAAGAAAACATGAGAGATGCCAGAGATAAAAAGAGAGATGGACTCAGCTGTATATTGAAGTAAAAAAGTTATTTGCTAATGCCATTGGTGACATTCACATCCAACAAAAACAACTTCAAAGAAAGACATGGCAGGCATTTTTCTTTGAATGGTACATGTGCCCATTATAACGGAACATCGAAGTAGAAGCAGCGGCATGTCCCTTTCATTCTTTGAACAGGGCCATGCCATGGCATGCCATGAATATGTTGTAGTTAGTCTTTCTGTTTTCTTTGAAAAAGATAGAAAGAAAGATTTCATTGAACAAACATCATCATTCTAAACGTCAAAGCTAAATGCCCAACGGCAAAAAAAGTATAGTAATCTTGCCGCTGCTGCTGTTGATGCTTTTTGAAGTTGAAGTTACTTCTTTCTCTAAGGGGATACTTTCGGTCTTTCTTTCAGTTGTCCTTCTTTGGTTTCTTCTTCAAAGACGACCGCCTCCTCCTCGGTTTTCTTGGTTTTTCTTTCATTTTTCATTACTTTCTTCTTCAATTTTCTTCTTCTTTCTTTGTCAAATTCCATATATCCAACTTTTCGAAGAAAAGAAGGAACACATGAAAAAAGAGATAAAGACAAATTGCATGAAAAAGGCAAAGAATAAATGGCATCAAGTATGATTTTTATTCAACAAAAAGCAACAAAAAAACAACAAAACTGCAAAAAAAAACTTCTGTGCCTTTCTTTTCTTCATGTTTCTTTTCAAAGAAAAATTGCCTAAAAAAAGTTTACACAAGCTAAAAACCCTAAGGCAAAATGGGAACACTCTTGTATGTATTTTTTTTAACGAACGAAATTTTTGACATTTTAAAAATGTTGTTTTTGCTTCTGCAGTTTTCACGAGAAAAAAATAAATGAAGCAAAACTTTTTTCTTTTTTTTTTCAAAATTTTTGTTGTTTTTCTTTCATTTCATTTACCTAAAATAGGAATGGCAAAATTTTTGTTTACTTTTTGCTATAAATTTTTTTTATATAAATTACGTAAAAAAAAACTATTTCTTTTCTATTATTTGCAGTCGTCGCCTGTCACTTTTCCTTTTCTTTTGTTTCACGGAATTTATTTTTTTTAAATAAAAAACGGTTTTTGTTTCAACAATTATATTTCAAACAGGAAGGAAAAGAAGAAAAAGATGAGAGAGAAAGAGCCAAGGCCAAAGTTGCTGTTCTTCTTCTTCTTCTTTTCTCGGTGTTGTTATATTTGCCTATTCGATATCTAAAAAAAAGTGTGTGCGCAACATTTTTTTGAGAAAGAAGAGAAACACCAACTAACTTCTGCGCAGGCAAAAACAACACACGTTTGATTTTCTTTTCTTCTTTTACTGTTTTTTTTCTTCCATTTTCTTATTCTTGTCATTATCGAAATTGATGAATAAAGTCGAGAGAAAAAGGAAGGGGAGGCAATACACAACTAACTAACTAAATAATCGAACAGAAAACTGTCATCTCCCCCTCAGCAGCAGCAGCAGCAGCAGAAAAAGCAGGTACAACAACAACTTTATAACAGCAGCAGCAACTGCAACAGCCGGCTCCAATCTTTTCTTTTTCTCGATTTTTTCGACCTTAATTTTATTTTTTGATTTTTTTGCGCAGCAGAATTTTTTTCTCTTTAATTTTGTCATTTTTTTTCTTATCAAATACATTCAAAAAAAACTTTGTCATTGATGCCTTTTTTGATGTCTAATAGTTTTTAGTTTTTTAGAGTCTCCAAAGATTGACAGCTTCTTCTTTCACTTCACACATCACTTTTTCCCCTCCCAAAAATGTATGATTATTACCCATTTTTAACGATTTTAGGCACAAAACGTTCATTTTTTTAAATTTTTTATTATTCAAGATTTCTTTAATTTGCAGTTAAAAGTCTTTAATTATTATTAGTTAAAATTTCAACAATTCGATCATGTCCTTGTTGGCGAGCAACGGCAAGAGGCGTAAAGCCATCTTTTGTGGCAAGGAATGGATTTGCGTTTTTTTGTAATAAATATACAACAATTTTTTCATGATTTTCTTGTGCCGCCATATATAATGGCGAGAAACGTTGTAATGATTGAAAGTTTGGATTGGCTCCATTTTCAATTAATATTTCAACAATAGAATCTTGACCAGCAAGTGATGCAAAATGTAGTGCGGTATTACCCTTTGAAGTTGTTGAATCAACATTTGCACCAGATTTAAGTAATTCTTGAACAACTTCATGATGTCCTTCTTTTGAGGCAAAATGTAATGCAGTGAGTCCATGAAAATTGCAGGTATCTATTTCGATGCCATTTTGAAGACATTTTTTAACATGTTCAAGATTTCCTTCCTTCGCAGCTGTCAAAAATGATTCAATGTTTTCGTTCTACAAATCCTATTAAATTATATTTGACACAATTAAAACTTTTGTTTTAATTAATGAACTTGATCCTTGAATCGTATCTTGAAAAGAAAAAGAACAATTTTTTCGTTTCAAGATAAAATTCAGGGATCATGTTTAACGAATTGAAATTTTTAATGTAAGCCTTACATTTTTTTGAAATAATTTTTTAAATGATTGATGGATACTTTGAAACATATTTACCAAAGATTTGAAAATTCAATTTCCACTAACTTTAAATAAAAAAATTCTTTAAAATCACCAATTTAAATAAGTACCTCTTTTTTCAAACATGTGTTTTTACTTCTAAATTCTTCCTCCTCCCTCTTAAATAATTTTTTCTCGATTGATGACTCAAAAACGCATATATTGCACATGCTATTATATAGTTTTTTTTCAGTTTTTTACTACGCGACTCGGAAAAAAAATATTGAATCATGCGTGTTTTTTATGTCCCTCTTTTTTTTCTCGTGTTTTTCCTCCATCAAAAATTTTTGTTTTTCTCCCTCTTTTTCTTCTTCCAGAGAAAAAGATTTTTATTTTTTCGATATATATCGATTACTACTTCTATTGTTGTCGATTAATGTTTGACAATAGAAATATATTTATATGTTTTATAAAGCAAAAAGAATTAAACCATATTTTTTCCGTGAAAGAATTATTTTTGGGCTGCTGTTTTTTGATTTTTTGTCTCTCTTTCAATTAATTTTTATCATTGATTCTTTTCAAAAAAGTGTTTTTTTCCATTTGATTTTATGTTTTTTGCAGGCTGCTGCTATTCTGCCCTCATTCAAATACACGCTCAAAAATCAGTTAATTTTTGTGTCTGCACTTTTTTTTTGAAAGCAGTTTAAAATAGACGAAAAAGGATGCGACGAGATCGTCGTCTAATGTCCATTGAAGGGAACAACAATAATAATAATCTCAGTAGCAGTGGAAGTAGTCGATCAACGGCACATTCTGGAAATTTTGTTACTCGATCATGGGCTCGAATATCCGGTCGTCGAAAGAAGCAACCCCGACCTCCACCAATTGAAGAAGGAGTAGAAGTTAGTGAAGAGCCACTTCCATCCACGAGTAGCAATCAACAAATTCCATGGAAGCTTGCAAATCATGAAGAAAAACCAAAGTAAGTTTTATTGAAAATTCTAATCCCCAAATGGTAAATTCCCTAAGGGAACAAGTATCTGTATTTATCTAAATATCGATACTGTATCACTTTGTCATTGTCCTGTTTTGACTAAAAAAATCTTTTCAAAACTATCAGTTTTTTATTCCTAAAAATTTACCAAAAATCTAGATCTCAACAAAAATCGATTATAATCAATCTTTTGATCCCCCCTCTCTCATTTTCATTGAGAGAATATTCAAAAATACTAAATCTCTCCGATCGCTTGACCTTTGACCCTAAACCATGATCGTCGATCACCTCGTCTTCTTTGCTTTTGTTGGGACATTTTCGGTATTCAAAAAAGAACTAATGTATTTTCATTGAATGGAAAAAACCACAACCATAAAAAGATTAAAATCCGGGGTTCTTTTTGACGTTAGCTTTTTTTTCCAGAATCTTTCTCTTTTTTCTCTCTCACAAATATCAAAAAAGGATACATATACAAATTTCAAAAGGAAACAAAAAAACCTTTTGAAATGTTATTTAAATTTTTTTAGAAAGATGAAAAAAAGAAGAGGATGAACAGTAGCTAAAACAAGAAAAGAAAAAAAGATGGGCAAATAAAAAATATTAAAAAATGCAACAAAAAACACATATGCAAGAATGGTGTTGTGTTTGTTGCCCGCCTATTTTTATTTCTTCCTTCCTGTTTTCCGTCATCCATCCGAGGTCCATTGGGAAAAAAGAACGGGAAGGTTTTGTTTTTTCTGCAGCGGCGCTTGAGCCCAAAAATGCTCGTTTGAAATTGCATTTCGGAGGTCGAAAGATTGCGCCATCCATGTTGCATCTCTTTTTTGAGTTGAGCAAATTTTTGTGTGTTAGAGAAAGACTTTCCCGCTCCATCTTTTATATTCTTCTTGTTTAGCAATGGAGCTCAGCTCATATATGAAGCTTCATCCTTTTCTATTGATTCAATTGAAATATAATAAAAAAAAGAAATAAAACATAACAGAACAACACAAAAAAAATACGAAGGAAAAGAACTTTTCCATTTTCACACTCTTCTTCTTCCTTTCTTCCTTCTCCCGAAGGCCCAAAAAAAGAAAAGGAAAAAATTCCGATAGTCAAATTTTTGTGCTTCTGCTTCTTTTATTTTTTGGAACTTCAAAAAGTTAAATGAACTTCGGCATCTTTTTTTTTGACGAAAAAGAATTTTCTTTTGTTTGTGTCAAAACTTTTAAAACTTTGAAATCTATGTTTTCTCTTTTACTATTTTTGGTTGATGGTGGCGCATACATGTATAAAACTTTTTGTTGGTGGAAGACGCCCTTAGAAGAAGAATAGAAAGAATTTTTTCTATTATTATACACAGGTCTCTGAACTTGCAAAAAATCAGCAAAAAAATGAATTAAATCAGCATATGCTGATTTAATTCATTTTCTTGCTGATTTAATTCATTTTTTTGTTGATTTTTTGCAAAAAAGGAAGGCAAAAATTTGATTTAAATCAGCAAAAACTGATTTAAATCAGCAAAAAGTTAAAAAATGTTTTTTGACTTAAGTTTTACTTAATTTCCATTAAATACAAAAACATCGATGATTATAATCATCAATGATATCCAAAATTTATTAGCCTCAGGATTTAACTCCATTGGCATAAAAGCGCGCAAAAGGGGGCGGGGAAAGAAGGAAGGAACCTGAAAAGGGAGGAAATGCCAACGAAAAAAAAGAAATGAAAGGTTTTTGTGCGCAACAAAAGAAAGAGTGAGTACAAGGTTGAAAAGGGTGTCAGACAACGAAAGAGACACTCTTTTTTCATGCGTTAATTCTTGAACAAAAGAATTTCAACTTTTTGCTGATTTAATTCAACTTTTTGCTGATTTTTTGCAAAGTCCAACTTTTTGCTGATTTAATTCAATTTTTTGCTGATTTTTTGCAAATTTTAATATTTTGCAGATTTAAATCAGTTTTTGTTGATTTAATTCAGTTTTTTGCTAGTTTTTTGCAAAGTCAGAAACCTGTGTAGTCTCTAAAAAATGCATAGACAAATAAAAGTATTTTTAAGGTAGTTTTTTTGTCTATGTTTTTGCGCATTCTTCAATGTGTACCACTTTGTTGTTCACCGCAAAAAACGGAAACAATCACAAATTTTCTCCTTTTTTCATTATTATTTTGGAGGAGTCAAATAAGACGAAGAAGAAGGAGAAGATTTTGGAACAGGTCGATTTTGTTCCTGTTTTTGTACCACTTTGTTGCTGCTGTTTTCCTCTTTTGGATCCTGTTTTTTCCTTTTTTCTTTCCTGCATTTTTGCAAATGGATTGAATGTCTTTTTTATGATTTTCGAATTACAAAATTCATCATCACTTCTTCTCTTTTTTTGCCCTTCCATTTTAGAAATTTGATATATAATTTATGTGTCTATTTTTTTCACACTTTTTTTCACAAACTTTCGCATTTTTGCCGTTCTCTTTTTTTTGCAAAAGCTGCAAAACAGCGTCTTGAAAAGAAACAGATCAGACTTGGCTCTTTTTTTAATATCCGCGGATATAATATATCCTCTCCCCCACTGCTGTTGCCATATTCTTTTTTTCCTTTCAAACACATTTTTATCTTTTCTTTTTCAGGCCATTTTTAAATCGAGGAATGGATAAACTTCGACGATCTATAAGAAAATCATTTCGAAAAGCTCCAGGCTTTTCTGGATCTGATTCTACGGCAGCAGCAGCACCTTCATCAAGTAATCATGGAATTGCCGATGAAAATTCTACTTCAACTTCGTCATCTCCATGGGAAGCTGATGCAAAAAATGTTCGAGCTGGAATTTGCAAATTTAATGTTAAAGTTTGTTTTTTCTTTGAATTTTATAAAGATTAATATTTCTAATATTTTTAAGTATCTTGGAAGCTGTGAAGTTTATGAATCTCGAGGTGTGCATGTTTGTGAAGGAGCTTTAACGCATTTAAAAGTAAAAAACTTTAGTTTATTAAATTTTATCTAATATTTAAATTTTAGACAAGAAAAAAGCCAACCAAAGCAATTTTATATATCTCAGGAGATGGCCTTCGAGTTGTGGATCGTGAATCAAATCGTGGATTAATTGTTGATCAAACTATTGAAAAAGTTTCCTTTTGTGCTCCGGATCGACATTGTGACAAAGGTTTTGCATATATTTGCCGGGAAGGAGCTTCAAGGCGGTGGATGTGCCATGGATTTCTAACAACAAAAGAATCGGTATTTATTTAATTTTGTCTTCTCTCTGGGGGAATTAACTAAATTGGATTATTCAATTTTTAAGGGTGAAAGAGTCAGTCATGCCGTTGGTTGTGCTTTTACGATTTGTTTGGAAGCAAAGAAAAAGCGTGAAATTGAACAAGCTACTGCCGCAGGAAAAACTATTCCAGCAACCGCAACAACAACTGCTTCAACGACAGCAGCAGCAACAAATTCTGAAGATCTTTCAAAATCTCGAACATCAACTTCTGCATCAAAATATTCTGATTTAAATGCTGTTTGGAATACTCCAGAACCTCCAACAACAACAACTGCAGCTTCATCGGAGACAAACACCTTTGCAAAAACCAATCCAGCATATGCATCATTTCGACGACAATTATCAATAACCGAAAGAAAACAAGATCCACAGACGGCAATTTTGAATGAACCTGTGCCCACTGCACCGTCTTCAACAACAAAAGTTGGTGTAAATGAATCAACGATTAAGCCACGACCAGTTGCAAATCCATCATTATTTGATCGGCAAGGTTCTTTTAAAGGTCCTACCGTATCCCAACAAGCTTTCAAAAGATTTAATTCACTTCGAGCAGATTTATTATCTAGACCGGTAAGTATTATTACTGTAATATTGTAGTGGATGTGTACTGTAGGTCACTGTATTCTTACATTGATAAATTTTTAGGCCCTTGATTCAACTCGCTTGCTAAATACTGAACCAATTTATGAAGGTGACGAAACATGGCCTGAATCAAATAATACTTCAACTTCAATCATCAATTCCCTTCCAGTCAGTACTTCTCTTCAATTCAATCATATCGCTGAAGGAAATAAAGAAAATGGTGCCGAATCTCCTTCTTGGAATGGCATCTTTAATCCAGCATGTCAAAGTACTCCATTACATTCAGCTCATCCAAATCAAATTCATAATCATTCAAAAGCTGATGAATGGCTTGAACAAACTTTCAAATCACTTTCTTTCCAAACTGATTCTCCTCAACATCAACAAATGCCACAATCTCAATCAGCTGATTTTATTGGATCTGTGATTCATACTGGACCACCACCATCTCAGGCACCTCCACCTTTACCTGTCTCCAGGCCGGTTTGTGATCAGCTACCTTTGACATCTGGTCCAATTCCACAAATGATGCCGAAAATGCCTCAACCCCTTCCAGTAACGAATGCCATTTTTCCACCAACAGTTGCAACGGCACTACAACAACATCATCAACAACAGCCATTATCAACATCAAATGCCATTTCTCCAACGACTTCAACGGCCAAAGCAGTAATAAATTCTATACCATTTGATGATACAGATTCCCTGAAAACTCATGTCCGAAAAGGTTCTTCAACAAAGAAATCAATTGAATATCAACTGCTGGAAGAAGAAACGGCACCGGTTTCGCCACCAAGAAATAATACTCCAATTGTAACGGATGCTTTTGGGCATCCAGTTTTTGTTCCACCACCGCCTCCAATTACTACTGCCTCAAATCACATTATCCGAACTGGACCATCATTATCTGATCCATTTGATATTCAATGGAGTACAGCTGTTCTCAAAAATGTTACAACTTCAACATCGGCAACTTCAAACGGAATCAATGGAATTGCTGCTTCTGGAACTCATTCACCTTCTGCGGCAATTGTTTCAAATCCATTTACATCTGAATCTGCACCAGTCAATGTCTGATTTGTTAAGAATTAAGATTTTTATTCTTGATAGTAGTTTTAAAAATTATTACTTTAAATAACTACAGTAATCAAAAGTTATTGTAATCTGCCTTAGAACTTCTTTGAGCTTTTCTAATTTTGATTTTGTCTTCCAAAATTAGTTTTCTTTTATTTAAATTAAATTTTTCCCATAAGAATATTTTATCTATTACTGCCTAGCAACTTTTAATCCTTCACAGTCTTCAAAAATAGCTTCTAAAGAGATTTTCTTTTTCTCCTAAAAATCAAATATAACTTTAACAATTTTAATGGGTATTCTAATTCTTTTAATTTTATTTCTGAAGTTCTTTCTTTGAAAAATATTTTTATTGTAACCATTTTTTAAAAAATATTAATAACATACAGTATACATTTTGTTGATATATAATTTTTTTCTTTCTTTTTTTGTTTTTGTTTGACTCAAATAAACTCGGTTTTTTCTTTTCAAAAATGTTTATGAAACAATTTTTGTGTTTATAAAAAATATATCAAATTTCGAACATTTTTTGTTTGTGGATTTAAAAAAAAGCAACAAAAATTATTTTTTGAATGGGGCATTTGCGTTTTTAATTATTAAAAAATTTTTATAACGACGATGCTGCCTCGAAAATTGACATCAATTTTGTTGTTGTGCCTGGCTTTTATCGGATTTGCTGAAGCTTGGATTGACCAAGATCGACAAATTGAAAATGTGATCTTTAAAAAATATAATCGTAAGCATCGTCCTGTAAAAGTTGAAAGTACAACAATGCAGATTGAAGTATTTTTAATGATAAATCATATTGAAAAAGTTGTAAGTTTTTTATGTATTGGGAAGGGTAAAGTTGGAATATGCCATGTCAAAATGAAATCAAAATTTCGGCGTTTTGGTTTTAATTAGAAAAATTTTGATTTTGTTTTTTTGAAATTATGAGGCCGAATTTGAAATATTCTGATTTTGAAAATGCCTCAGGCTATTTTACCTCTGCCTTTTTTGCAGGATGAAAAAGAGCAAACTTTACTCCTTCATGGTCAAATCTCAGCTTCTTGGATGGATGAATATTTAATTTGGGACCCGTCAAAATTTAATAATACCAATATGATTTCAATTGATTCATGGAAAATTTGGCAGCCTTCTTTTGCTTTATATAATAGTGCCCGATCAAATGGTTGGTATTTGCATATGCAAGGTGTCCCGGCTACCGTAATCAGCAATGGAAAAGTTTATTCTTCTGGCTCATTTAGTTTTTATGTGACATGTGTCTTTGATTTCTCCGATTATCCATATGATGTTCAAAATTGTCCAGTTGTAATTGCGGATTGGGTTTATGATCTTTCAAAAGTTAATCTATCAGATCCGGTTCCAACTCAGCTTACAAAACCTGTGATTCGATTATCCTTTGATCCTGACCCGCTTGAAAGTGGTGAATCAAAGAAGCATGTTGCGGGGTGGGAAGTTCAAGATACATGGCGGAAGCATTGTTATTGGGGTCCAAAAGGTTGTCTAGAAGAGAATATCCCCTCAGGGCCTTTGGATACTTATTGGAGTTTGCTGGAATTTGGAGTGCAGTTAAAGCGGCATGCACCGTATTATGGCTTAACAGTTGTTTTACCAGCGGTAATTTCTTTTTTGAATATTACTGTATCATTAGGATTAGTTGTTTATTACTTAAAAAAACTACAGTAACCGAAAGTTACTGTAACAAAATCTTCGAAATAATATTATCAGGGATAATACTGTTTTTTAAAAATTCTTTACAGTAATATTAAAACATCTTTCAAAACTTCAACAACAATCACAGATAATTTACCTTTTTTTTAGCTTACGACAACAGTTATTACGTTAATTGTATTTTGGATTGATGATTATTCAATTGCGCTTACAATTACAATGTTGAATATGCTTTTTCAAGGTTTTTGTTCTTGGAGTTTGCTAAAGCTATTACCCCCATCAAATGGAAAACTCCCCAGAATTGGACAATATTTTGGTTACACTTTAGTCCTGACTGCATTGTCATATGCAATTCATTCAATTTTTCATTTTTTAATTGTCACTCTTCCTGGCGATATCGAATTTCCTTTTCAAGTTTGTTTATTTCAGTGTCAAAAACAAATGAAAATGAAGTTTTTTAGCTTACAAATATCACTGACAAACTTCGAGAATTAAAATTCTTTAAAGTTGAAGGACTTTCTTTTGATCCACAAAGGTATGTTTAAAGTTTAAAAAAAGGTTACGGTAGCAAGATGTAGGTATGGTTACTGTAGTAATATAGTAATTATTATATAAAAAGACTCCAAATTTTTAAATTTTAGCGTATTACTTGGCGAAGATACTGTAGCAAAAGACCTTGTCCAATCTTCTTCAATACAAGAAAATCATCATTCAAATAATATCAGCAATGATACAAATCATACAACTACCGTAACCAATGAAGAAACCTTAGTTGAAATTGATACACCACCTTCTTCAACAATTGATTTAACGGAAGAAGATTCTTTTAAACCAGAAATTGTTGAAGCAGAAACACCAAAACAAGAAGAATCAAAAGAAGATGCCCCTGAAAAAGTGACAACAACAATCTCAAATCAATCTCATCTTGCCGAAGAACTATATACAATTCGACGAATCATTTTTGCTATTTATCTCGCAACCTTTATAACTTTAATATTTTTGCTATTAAATTAGAAAGCTATAAGATAACAATATTACAGTAATTATAATTTATATAAATTTTATACCTAATCTAAAAACCATAAACAAAATCATTTTTAATTTTTCAAAATTGAATGCAGCGCAGAAATATTAATTTGTACAAAGCCAATATTCAAAAAATTTGTAGATTCTTTTTTCTTTGTTTCTTCGAGGATCTTTAATCGCTCTGCCAAATATGTTCCAGTTGATGAATATCGAATTATTGGTGTTGATGAAGAAGCTGTCGTAGTAGTTGCGGCTGCTGCAGATTCATAACTTTGAAGTTCATGTGGAAGTAAGGCATTTGTTGAAACATTAAATAATTTAGAGATGCTGTGACCCAAGGATAATCGAAGAGCATTCAATGAAGCATGAAGAGATAAAAGGTTTTGTTCAAAAATAAGTATTGAAATAAACTGTTGTTGCCATCCACGAAAAGTTCTTGAATATCCGGCTCCTTTTGCTAAAAATAAAAGAGGAAAAGAATTTGTTGATCCAAATTTCATTGAAACAAATGGCACAAGTAACCCAGGTGGAGTTATACCTAAAAATTGTTAAAGCTACAGTAATCCCATAAACAATATAAGTAGGGGCTCTTTACGGTTTTAGGTGATTTTTTGAAAAATACCGGCCCCACAGAATTATAACGGACCCAAATTTAAGGGCCGTCAAAATTTACCGGCCCTAAACAGGGGCCGGTATTATTTTTAATAAATAAATATAACGGCCCTATATTCAGAAATTTAAAAATTAAATATAGGGGCCGCTAAGTTTTTCGGGCCGCTAAATTTTAACGGCCCCATAGAAGAGAATACGGAAGTAATAATAACGGCCCAGGGCCGCTTAAATGACGGCCCCGGACTGTAAAAATGACGGTCTGTTAGCTATTTTTCTGTTTATTCTAATTTTTATCCAGTTTTTAATTTTTTAATGAATCAAATGTAAAAGGTTGTATCAGAACAATTCGTTACTTCGATGACAACCTGACATCACTCGATCCAACCAAAGATCAAGTTATGCATTTCATCTGCACGTGTTTCAATGATGAAACAGTGGTTGTTGCAACTCAGGGATTTTGGGATTTAATTAATGGAATTAAAAAATTTAAAAAAGAACTGAATGAAAAAGCGGATGCCGATTTCGGTTACAAATACAAATTGAAATCATTTGAAGATCTCAGATCTTTAAGCACTCGAAATGCTGTTATCATTGCGAAAAAAAATGAAAGCTGAAACCAAAGTAGGGCAAAAACAAATTGGGATATGCCCTACATTTGCATACCGTTACATTTTCTTCCGTTATTTCAAAAATCATTTTTTAAATCAATTTCTTAGAATCGTTGTTGACTACAACATAAAAATATCAATTTTTTAATTTTTTTTAAAAGAATTACTGCAATTATTCAATTTAATTATGAAAAAACAAAAAAAATTTAACGGCCCCAGATGCCTGTATTTGGGGCCGTTAGAATTTAGCGGCCCAAATATTATAGTGGCCCGGGGCCGTTTATATTAACGGCCCCATATTTTGACGGCCCGAAAATGAAAAAAATTGCTGGGACCGTTATATTTTGAGGGCCGTTATAATTTACCGGCCCTGGGGCCGGTAAATTTTATTGGGTCCGTTATAATTCTGTGGGGCCGGTATTTTTCAAAAAATCACCTAAAACCGTAAAGAGCCTAAAAATGTATGCCCAAAAATAATCACTTCAAAAACCGAAACTCACCAACTAAATGCATTGAAGGATTTTGACCTTCATGAAATCGAACAATTTCATTAAACGAAAGATTAAAAGCTTCAGTAACAGCAGGACGAGCAAATCTTGGAGGATCAATCCTTATAACATTTGTAGCATCAAAAATTTTCTTTTCCATTTCATCTGCGGTTTTCATCAAAGATGGATAAAACTGAAAATCATCAATCTTCCATTTCTCAGATGGTGTAGCTTCCAAGAAATGTGGGCTTAATTCCAATCGATTTGGTAATCTTAATGCATCTATCAATACCGTATCATGATTCAATAATTCATCTTTCAATCTTCGATATTCTGGTGTCTAAAAATCATGGTTGTTGTTGTGATTCAATAAAAATTACAGTACGAAACCTTTTCTTCAGCTTGTATAAAGTTTGAATAAATTTTCCACCAATTTGTGTATTTTCGATTCAACGAAACAACATCTACATCTTTAAATTTTCTTTCTTTTAACTCTTTTCGAAATAAATCAGGATCTTTCAAATGTTGCCTCATATCAAAATTAGGATCAACAACATGCATAAATGCACCAGGTTCTGAAGCAATATTTCGCACAAATCGAAAAGCCAAATTTCTCATTCTTAAATGATCTGTTATTTGTAATTAAAATTCAAAATTTAAAAATATTTAAAGGAGAAGCAAATTTACTCCATTGCAAAAATGAAATTCACAAACAATACATATTCAAGATTTTTAGATTTACAAAATTATACAGTACCCGAATGCACGTATGAGAGATCAACGGTAAAATAAAATTACAAAAGAAAAAAGATTAATGAAAAGAATCAACAAAAATTCCACGATGACTTAAAACTTCTTTAATAAGATCTTGAGTTAAAACAAATGATTGACGATTTGGCATTCCACCTTTTGCATCTTCATTTAAATCAGACAAAACCAGAGCATCATTAATAATATCAGAAACAAATTTCTGTGCAGCAATTCCAAGGCATCGTGCAGATGCGGCAGATGGATTTGTGACACCCGAGCGATGCATCATATGAACTAAAAGTGCATCAGAAAATACAGATTCAAAATTTGGAAGCATTCGAATAAAGCTTTTCATTTCATCATTGCTTGTAGTATTTCGAAGAGCTCCAAAAACATTTGGAGAAACATGTGGAATTGTAGAGGATGATACTGTAGATTCTTGTTGAGGCTCTTCATGATGAGATGATACAGGCACCATTACGACATCATCAGATAAAGAATTATCCTCCGGAGGAGGTGTTGTAAATAAATTTTCAGGTTTTTCATTTTCATGTATCATTGCTTTAAAAAACTAATTAAAATGTTCACAAATGAGTAAAGAGAAATTCAATATTTAAATAAGAGATAAAAAAACTCAGAAAAAATAGACATGATTGCAAAAAAACGTTTATAAAAAATTAGGTTAGTAATAAAAAACAACAACAATAACATATATTATATAGTATTCAATCAATGTCCCAAATCCTCAATGTTTTCATCTTCATCGATATATTGTTCCTCTTCCTCCTCCGTTTCGTCATTAACATATTCCTCATCATTAAAATCAGCGTCATCATCGAAGTCCTCAAATTCATCATTATCATCTTCATATTCGAATTCATCTTCTTCTTCTTCAGGGTCTTCAAGTATTTTATCAAGATCATTTGCTTCCATATCGACATCCAAATCAGTACTTGCCACAACAGTTTGAGTAAGTTCGGGAGTTGGAGAAACAACATCAGCAGCAATAGGCTCTTGTTCTTCTTTTGTTTCTTCTTCTTTAACAATAACTTCTTCTTTAGCATTTGCAGCAGCTGTAACACCATTTCCTATCGTAACAACTTCATCG
This sequence comes from Panagrolaimus sp. LJ2414, assembly GCA_024447195.1. Lineage (NCBI taxonomy): Eukaryota > Metazoa > Nematoda > Chromadorea > Rhabditida > Panagrolaimidae > Panagrolaimus > Panagrolaimus sp. LJ2414. Next base: position 666,790 of record JAMRXY010000297.1, on the reverse strand, counting down.
ATAGGAAGATATCGTTCTGTCCATTTGATAAGATCACAATCAATCAACAACTTTGGACCAGTAAAAAGTGGAAGACTTTTACAAAACTTCAAAATTGTTGGGCTCATTGAAATACACATTTCGCCTAAAACATTTTTTTGTTAAAAATGACAACTGTTAAAAAAACAAACCTTTATACTTTTTAACAAATTCCATTGGCTCAAAAGTTGATATGATATCATCAGCAGAAATACCAGTAATACGTTCCAATTCAACAACATTAATGTCATCTTCATAACCGCCTTCATCGATATAATTAATTAGCAGCCACCACCAAAATCCACGATAACTAAAATAAAATTTTGATATCTTTCAAAGAACAAAACAGTAAGACATACCTGACTTTTCCAAGATCGGATAAAGGTTTTTCTGGGGTTCCAATGAAACCTTCCCGGCAAGAAAATGCATAGCTTAATTGAATCAAAAATTTTCCATATCCTTTACGTTGAAATGGTGGAAGAACCATAATACATGCAAGATTATTCATTGAATAATTTTCTTTCGAAAAATGTCCAACAAGATGATGTGTGCCATCATCGTCTATTTCGCAAAGAACATAAAAGTAAAATGTATCAACTTGATAATAAAGTGTTTTATGATCAAGGAAAAGCTTTGAAAGAAGGCATAAAGATTCGCAGTAAAATCGATGTTCTGCACCTATCACTTCAAAAACAGCAAAGCGATTTTCTTTATCGTAATAAATAAGTTCACCAGGTGGAGGAGCAGGTTGGCAACGACCCTAAAATGGTTACTATAAATATTAAATAGGCAACAAAAACAACGTACGATATGCATTTGGAAAAATGGTCTAGAACTGAAATACATCAAACAGTGTTCACAGATATAAAGATGCCGACCAGTAATTACATCAGCCGGATACGGTGAAAAATACCAACACCGTACAACGTTTGGTCCAATTTGAATTGTATCAATATTTTTAAGCATGGTAGCCTAAAAAGGTACAGTATACATCATTTTCGTAATTATCGACAAATACCTTTTCATGCACTTCTTCACATCGGGCAAGCGTTGCACCGTAATCTATTGGAGCTTTTTCATTATGCAAAAATTCTTCAGCTTTCTTCTTTTGAGACCGTGTCTTTTTGGTTGGAGGATCATCAAAGTCATTTAAGAACATATTTGAGCCCAATATAGAAAACGATGGTGTATTAATCGAGTCAACAGCAGAATGAATTTCATGAATATCAATCCATTCATCCATTCTTCGATCAAGTCGAGCATAGTGCACATAGTAGACAGTTTGTTTTCCTTCACAATTCCGAGATCCTAAAATAAATGTTAAAATGAAAATCAAAAGTGAATCCACACTAACGTTCTCTTGCTGATGGCTTTAAAACAACAAGTTGTCCATGAAAATATTCACAATCTGTGCTGTATTCTTTATTAACATATATAATCTTAGCTTTTCGTAATCCATCACCAATTTCAGTTCGATCAACCAAAACAAGATCGCCAATTTTAAAAGATCCATAATCAAAATCTGGTTGTCGAGGTGGAAAATCCGATGGAGAATAGACTGGTGAACCAAGACTCTGAAAAAGTGACATATCAGCAAATATACAATCCCGTACATCATTTTTCGAACGCACTTCACTTCATTTCACTTCACTTTTAAAGGTCCTAGCGCGAAAACGATAGGAAGAAAAAAATTTCGAAAATTTTCGAAAAAAAACTGCCAAGGAAAAGTGAAGTGAAGTAAAGTGTGTTCGAAAAATGATGTACGGGATTGTAATACTATTTTACAGTCCAAAATTTTCTGTATGATAAATCTTACTGGTTAAAGGAGTTTTGAGTATGGTAAAAAATGGTCAGTCTGATAAACATAGAGATAAATCGCTTACCTGAGGGCTTGAAGGATCATTCTCGAATGCAAGTTTTGCAAAGCTTGTTGCTTCAAAAACTATTGAATTCCTTTTCTTTGAAGATGAAGGTTGAATTGAAATAGTTGACGTTGGCGCTGCTGAGGTTGAAGGTTTTGAAGGAGGAATCGAAACAAATAACTGTTTTCGACAATCAATAGGCAACTTTGATTGCTCAGATTTTTGTTCAGGCTTTTTAATAAACGGTGAAAAGGCTGGTGGAGATGGCTTTTTAATTTGTATTGCTTTTGAGGTCGAAGGTTGACATTCTGAAGCTTCAATCATAGAAAATGAGATTGGTTGTGGAGATTTTGAATCATCTGAAGACGATGGTATGCTCATCTTCGGCTTTATAGGTTTTACTGGTGCTACATCTCTTAATGATGACATATTTGTCTAAAAAATGAGCCGAAAAATAAATATTTAAATGCAACAAGGTTAATGATATGTAAAGTTACTACAATTACCAACACTGGTTAAAGGAGTTTTGAGAATTTAGACGGGAAATTATACAACAAAGTTTATCATTGATTCTAGAATCAATAAGAACGAAAACAATTTCAACTCTCAGTTTTGGTGAAAACAAACTTGAGTGAAAAAACAATAAAAACTCACATACATTGTCAATTTCTCCATAATACCAATCGAATAAAATTTAACAAGTAAACAAAAAGAAAATTTAAGCAGTAATTATATTGTTAAACTCTAGTGTAAAACAAACTTAAAATTTAATGATTCAAATATTAGAAATGATCGACAAGTAAAGAAGAATTTAATAGTCGTCGATCAATGAACAAAAACAAAGTCTCTTTTTTGTTCTTTCTTTTTGGTATTGTAGTTCTTGTTGCTGTTGGAAAGATGATGATGATTGTTGCGGAAAAAAAAGAGATTCAAAGCATAAACTTTTTTTTCACGGAAAAAAAACGATGCCGACGAAAAATTGAAAAGTGCATTTTGCTCAACATTTTCCACTCAGGAGATGTTCATTTTGAGGGAAAAAACTTTTTTCTGTTTTTAAAAAAAATGTAAATTAGAAAAGTCAACACACATATGTGTTGACTTTTCTAATTTATTTAGAAGCCATCTTAATATTTTAGCGCTTTTTTCTTTTGCAGCAACAAAATTCTTAAAACTTTGTTTTTAAATTAATTGTTTAATGAATTGCTTAATGGTAGTATATGGTTTTAATGTTTGAACAAACAGTGGAAAGTTTTTTGATAAATGTTACTTTACAAAATTTTCAATTATTTATCACTGTTTGTTCGAAATATTTCAACGTTTAAAATATCAAAAAGAAGATGATGATGCAATATTACTACATATTTTTAAAAAACTGTCTACGAAATCTAGTTGTCACAAAATGGTACATTTAAGCGATAGCAAATAATCCCACCGGCAAAATTCCAGAACAGACGCAAAAAACGACGAAATTTTTACTAATCTGTTGTAAACTAGAATACAACTTTCTATTCTAAGCTTTAAATAATTAGTCTTTTATTTTACATTCAAATTATTTAATTAAATAGTGTTTAAGTTGTCATAATTTTTTAGAATTATACGACACAAATTATGTCAGATGATCAAATACTTCTCAAATATGGACCTCAAAAGTCAAAAGAAAGAAAAAAATATCGTCCAGTACATCAATTTTCTCCTATTCTTATTCCAATATACTTTTTATTTACACCATTAGGTAAACCTTAATAATAAAAATATGTTTAAATATTAAGAATGATATTTTAGAAATAATTCGGGAACTCCCAAGAAATAAAAAAGTTGTGTTGAAATATGAATACCCTAAAAGAAGTAAATGGATTCCGCCTAAAAAGGTATTTGATTTGGGAGTTATTTCAACTTCTGAAAGGATTCTACCAAAAACTGAACAAAAGAAAACTCTTGTTGATCATAAAACTACTGTACCATCATCAATACAACGTCGGCCACTTAAATATTACATTCCACGTCAACAAACTCCGAAGCTCAAAGGCTATAATAAATTGTTCCTTGGAAAACATAATCGGATATTACAAACATACAATTGTCATGCTGTACCTCTAACAAAACGTCGTGAAAAATTATCAAAAGCAGCAGTTAATCGATGCCATCAAAAATGGAAAGAAACTTCGCCAATTGAAAATTTTCTTTTTCATAAACAACAAATCATTCGGGGAAACAATAAACCGATTCCAAAAAAGGTTTATAATGAAAGCAAAGAGACATTCATCAATTTTGGATTTTTCATCTTATGTTCAATCATTACTGCTTTCATTGATCGCTTCTGCACTGTATTATTTGCTTGGTGTTTTTCAATTCTAAAAGTTGAAGTTAATTTCGAATTTTCGGCACATCGAACATCTTTTAAAACGGATATCACAGGAGGATACAATAATTCTACTGTTGAATCTTATCATGAATTGAATATTTGGAATTTAAATTATTACATTTATCAATTTTGGATTTTATTGCTATTGATGGTAGTGTGGTTTATTAACATGGGAATTCTTTCAACTGACAAAAAACGGAAGCGAGCTGCACAAACGATGTTAATACGATTACCTGCTGAAGAGATTACAAACGTGAATAGTGAAAGGATAACAGTACAAAAGGTTGGAATTCGTATGCAATGTAATGGAAAAACTTGCAATATGTTCATTAACCAATCTATATCCGTAAAAACGTTAAAAGCTAAAATTGCAAAAAAAATGCATTTGAATCACAAGTTATTCAATATTTACCATAAATCAAAACAGCTGCAACTTGGATACGATTTACAAGATTACGGTATTGAAATGGGTGACATAATACATATTCATATGAAACTAAATGGTGGAGGGCAAGAGAAACTTCAACAGAAACAAAAGCAATCATCCAACAACAATGCTAGTAAAAATGCAGATAAATATTGCAATATAAATTTAACGAATCCCTGCTCTGGTGTCCCTGCTTCTTCATCTTCTTCATCTTATTTTCAACCATGCATAAGTAAACCGACAAAAAATAAAGATAAAGGTAAAAATAAAAAAATAAATTACTGTTGATTTTTAAAAACTTATTTCAGAAACTAAAATATCTGATAAAAGCGGACGTGATGTATCAAAGAACTGGAAGAATCGCATGGCTTTGACAAAATCTATTCCATTTTCAACCACTGATAAAACAACTCCAAAAGATCATCAGAAAATGGAAAAATCGTTGAATGCCAGCACTCTTTCCCTTCGTTTGTTTAATTCATTTCCATGCATTAATTTAAAAAGCTTTTTACTTACAGATATTGTTGCCTATGAAAATTCTGTGGAAGCCAAAACTGTAGAAACTGATTTTTTGACAGAATCGGTATAAATTGATTTATTTAGAAATTTATTATTTATTATTTACAAAAGTATTATTTTAGGTGGATAGATCAATGAAAAATGTAAAACGTTCAGCTACAGAAATTTGTGGTAATGTTTTATGGGAAAATTGCTTCGAATTTGCGAGACAACAATCTGATAATAATCATGAACCCGAGATTATGCAATTCAAAGCGAACCAAAAGTTGCTGAATCCAAATGAATTTAGTGAAGGGTAATTTGTATTTCTTTCTTCTTTAATCTTGTTAATCGGAACATTGACGATACCATATACAAATATGACAAGATGTAACTTGTTTTCATACTTTGCCAAAAAAAATTCGCGGGAAAATAAAAATTTAAAAAGTTTAATCAAGTGAATACATTTAACGTTGTTGTAATTTGCAGAAATTCTTCGGCATCCGTATCACATACTGTTCATATTTCTTCCCAAGTACAAGATGAAACTCCAATAATAAATGTTGATTCTCAACCACTTGAACAATTTTCCCAAGATCTGGTGGATGCCTTGGATGAACAGAATGAAGAATCTGGTGAACAAATTTCGAGAAAAAGAAGAAACATCGGTAAAATAAACAATTTTTATAAATTTAATTTAGATTTTTAAATTCCAGAAGTCAGTGAGAACACCGTTAAACGTGTAAAAAGTATTGAATACCTAGTCGACGAAAATGAAGATGAAGGTGAGAATATGGAAGATGAAACAACAAAAGGCTTTTCTGGAAACACTTTGTCAGCTAGCAATAGTAGTTTGTCATCATTACCGTCTTCCTCTTCTCATTTTAAAAAAGAAAGCGATCGAATTAATTTTATTAAACTTGAACCATTTCTTACAGTAAGCTTATAAAATATATTTTTAAATGGTATTTTTCAATTAAAAAATTTGTAGAAATATGGTGTTCGAGAAGATATTCAACAACAACTTGGACCTAAAATTTCGCGCTTCCCACGATATTTAATGGATCAAATCGTTGCTGGTATATCGCAAGAAGAGCATTGTATTATTCCTCAAAATGCATTATCAAATGAAGCTCAACGATTGTTCTTCTTGATTGTCAAGGCTTTTTATAATGAATTAAACTGCCATGTTGAAGCTGATGAGACTCCAATATGTAACAACAATAGCTGCATTCATCCACTTCATTACAACATCAGGGGTGCAACTAAACGCGGTGGATATAGGCATGAAAATGATGACATAAATTTTATTAAACTTCAACCAATTCTTATAGTAAGCCAATAAAATTATTTTTTTATTTTGAAAAATAAAATGTAATTTTAGCAACACGGTGTTCGAGAAGATATCCAACAACTACTTGGGCCTAAAATTTCGCGCTTCCCACGATATTTAATTGATAAATTAGTGACTGGAATGGCGCAAGAGTTAAATTGTATTTCTCCAGAAACTCCTTTGTCTAAAAGGGCAAAATCCCAATTTTGTTCTATCGTAAAAGCTTTCCATAATCAAGAAGGCAGAGAAGTAAAAGTGGATACCGATAATCCCTTTTGCCAGGACGAGAACTGTATCCAACCTTTTCACTACAGCGTGCAAAATTGTAATCAAGAACGAGATTTTGTTCATATTCCTACATCCCTGCACACTCCAACTGAAACTCTTAATACTTCATTAATCTGTATTGATGATTCAAATATCGACTTGGAAAGTTCAATTCCTCCAACTGCTGCCCAAGATATTGCAACTGATATCATCGAGGAAGAAAATGCTGATGAAAATATTAGCGAAGAGGAAATTGAAAGAAAAATTGATAAAATTATTCAATTTATAAAGAAAGATACTGGAACCCCAAGAGTTATGGTTGACAATGATCAGATTTTTGCAGAAATATTAAAAGGTATCGCAACATCGGGTGAATTTAATCAAGAAAGAAAAATTTTTTCAAATCTAAAGAAGAATTTAGAAATTGCACAAGAATGTCAGTTTGTTAAAATGATAAAAAGACATAATCTTAATCATAAATTTACAGATGCAATACAGAATATACCGTATAATCCATCAATGTATTCATCAAAGCAAGCTTTTGTAAAAACTGTAGATTTTATTGCTCAATTGCAACCCCTCATTGAAATGTCCTGTTATGTAAATCGTTACAGAAAGCTCCAGAATCTACCTGAATATTCTAATGAAGAAATGAGCGATATTTTAATGAAATGGAAAAATCACATTTTTAATATGGCATCATCAATTCTGGGCCCAAATGGGTATAAATCCGACAGAACAGGCTGGGCGATGGGACTTCGTGATAGCTCGGTAAGGATTTAAAATTAAATCATGTCCAAAACTAAATATTTAGAGAATGGATGCCACAAAGCATGGTCTTTCATATACTTGTTACTGCATTTCGCAAGAAGTTGAAGTTGATCAATTCTCTGACCCCTTATTTCACATTCAGAAGGTTGAAGAATATTGTGATTTCCTCAACGATAAAAATTCACGAGTATCTGCACATTTAATGGCTATAATTTATTTTGTTCATGGAAGAAATAAAGTTAATCAAGAAGCTAGTTATAATGAAAACGAATTTATGGCGTTGAAAAGTAAATCAATTGTGGGAAGTTTTGCAAAAATTGGAGTATTTGTAAGTAAAATACTGTTGGTATAATGACTTATGACAGTAAATATTTTTAGCTTAAACTGTTAGGTGTTTTTGAACTGGATAAATCTTCGTTTTGCCTCTCTTCCGATAAAAATTTAAGAAAATTCTCAACCAAGTATTCCCAGCATAAAGTTAGTTCAACTTCTACAACCTATCCCATTATGCTTCCTGATGTTCTTTGCTATTTCGAGCAGGTACCTTGTGATACTGTAATGGCGCTTCAAGGTAAACATTTTGTTTATATCGAAGAAAGTTTTCACTCTTGAAATGAAATATATAACTTTTCAGCTCGGGTCTTATTTCTTCTTGGTTTACTTTCCGGCTGGCGAATTGGAACAATTCTTGGTGTACCTTTGTCCCCCTACAAACATTCACCTGGCATCAGATTAGAAGATTTATCAGGGTGTTCCATAAGTTCTGTCCCCTCGGTTTTTCCTTCGGCAAATCTGTTTGAGGGCTTCAAAAAATCTAATATTTTGCATGGAGGTAGCCTAATAGGTTATAAAAACGATGTAACATTGATTTTTCTGATATCTAGAATTTTCATGGAATTCTGGGGGATTTTCGTGGTGAGATCCGGAATTTATGAGGTCATCGTGGAACGAGCTCTGGTAAAAATCTAATATGAGTGTTTTTTAGGTAAAAATGGTCTGTGGGGATGGCCAAGACATTGACCTAACAGAATCTAAGAGTTTTGGAATTTTCAGGAATTTTTAGGAATTTTCGTGGAATTTTTAATGTCGTGATACTGTAACTCAACAAAATTGAAAGATTTTTAATGAAATTTTTTCTGGAACGATGTAATTTGATTGGAAATGGTAAAAAACTATTATTCTATAATTATTAAACAAAATAGTATCAATCAGAAGTCACAAAAGCGTTTTTACAGGTTTTTTAATCTTCATGAAAAAATTACGGTAGATTGACACACTTCAGCTGCTCCCAAATCGACAAATTTGCATAATTATGCAAAAATCTTCCGCCGAACACTTCAACACACTCCCTGACATCCATTTCAATCAAAAAAATCAAAAAATAAAATTTTGACTTTTTTCGACTTTTTCACGTGGTCCCCCCTTTGGGTCAGAAATCCTTTAACACTTTTCTTTGTTGATAAAATGTTAAGTGATTTTGCAAAATCTCTCAAAGTTTCAAGAAATTTAATTTCGTTCAAAAGTTTTCGAAAGGTATGAACTAAATACTGTATGATTATTTATTGTTCAAATATTTTTATTACAGGGTTTCGCTGTTAGCCTTGCCTTTCGAGTATTAGAGCAATTTAAAGGCCTGACTTCGGTAATGGATGTTATTCGAATTTTAAAGGGTACCAATTGGAAAAGTGACGCTGCAAAAAGTTACTTAACTTGGGGTGAAAATGATCTGCAGATGACAATTGACCGATATCGAGCAATGATTCAAACAGAAAATGATGTAAAACCTGAAAACGTTCATGTTTATCTAAAAGATATTGGTGAATCCCTGGAAGTGTACTTTGATAGTGAATCACCTTTAGGTCAGCCCTTCCTTTTTTTAATGCATAAAGTTTACACATTATTTTCAGTTGAATTTATTGCAAAAGAATTTGAAGTGTACTTTTTAAAGAATAGTGGCAATTCAGTTGAACGTACTAAAGCATTACTAAGGCGAAAACGTCTTGCAATTATTTGCAATTTGAATCTTTTTTGCTATTTGTATACTGATGGAGAAGTTCGTCGGGTAAAAGCTGTTAAAAAGCCACAAAAACTTTCAATTGATTTTGATCAAACGTACAAATATGCTCCCTATCCCGGTCATGATAGATGGGATGGATTTAATCGTCAAGAATGCCCTCACAAAAACTGCCATTTTAAAACCTCCTACCATTCGAGGGAATGGACTGATCACTTTGATAAAATTCATAAAGGCCAAAAAATTCCTTGTCATAAGTGTGATAAAATTTTTGGGTGCAAGAGAGACTGTGGTCTTCATGAACGTTTATATCACTCTTTGGCATATGTTTGCAAAAGTAAAGCAATCAATTTTTTCTGAGAAAGGTGACTAAACCGGTATTTATTTTAGCTTGCTCGATAATGACGACGCCGTTAAATATTGAATCCTGTTTGAAAAATCACTGTGTTGCATTGAGCTCATCAATTACAATCCAATGGAAATCTTTAGAAAGAACTTCTCCAAACGTTGAATGTTTTGCATTTGGTCAGCAACAACCGATAATCGAAAAGATAAAAACGAAAGCTGAGCTTTTGTCGGATCTTCAATCCTTTAATGATCGTCCCCAAATTGGTGCTGGTATTATTATTGCCCTTCAAAAACAAAAAATTCCAATGGAATATTTATCTGATGTCGAGTTTGAACCTTTTATGAAATTTGTAGCAGATAATAATCAGTCTGAAACTATTTCCGAACTTTTGGGTTCAATTAATTCCTGCAATCTAAGTCCTGATATTCAGATTTGGAGTGTAAGTTTTTACTCTCAATAAAACTATAAAATACATGAAACAATTTAATTCAATTTATAGAAAGAAAATGTTTCTACTTTTATCATTCATGTTACGGGTTCAGAAGAATGTGGTGTAAAATTTTTTGATGAAGACATTGATGGTAAAGCATTAATTAGGCTGGAAGAAAATGATTTAAATGAAATGAGTATGAAGATTGGTAACAAAGCAAAGATTCGTCATTATTTAAAATTAATTCAGAAAGATAATTCATAAATTTTTTGAGTATGCTTTTTTACATTGGTCACATGGATTTTTTTGTTATTTATTATTTTGTTTATTAAAAAAGTATAATAAATTTGTACAAGTTTAAACTTTTAACTAGCGATGTAAAAATTATTTCCTGCTGCTCCCGCACTTTCTTTAACATGAGATTTGGTGTAATATTAACTTTTGATAAAACACTATCAACAAGTTTCTTTTGAGCTTAAAAGTGGTAGAATTTAAATCATTTTAATCGAATGTTAAAAAAAACTTGTTAGCATAAATTTATAAGATAATAACGATAAACAATAAAATATATAAGTAATTGTATAAATGAATCGATATTGCCTAAAAAATATTTCAATAAATATAAAAAGTCAAAAATTATTACCGTATTCAAAGAGAGCAGAACATAAAACAAAATAGAATTCCCATTTGCGAATGAAGCGATCACTGTAACCAAGGGCACGAATTTTTTGTCGACGTTCTTGCCATGCAGCATTCCATAAATCCAATGTAACAGCATAATGGCGACCAATTTGTTTAATTCCTTTTGACATTGTTAAACCTTTTGGAAGTGAAGCATTCATCATACCAATTGAAGGCATATCCCCGCCAGGAAAGATATGCTTTTTAATAAAATCTGATGATTTTCGCATTTTTTCATATAATTCATCAGCACAATAAATAGCTAAAAAATTGCATATTAAAGTAATTTTAAAAGGTAATCAAACCTTGAATAGCAGCAATTCCACCTGGACGAAGACGATCTCGAATTGTTGAAAAATAAACTGGAAAATATTCACGTCCAACAGCTTCAATCATTTCAATACTAACAACTTTATCATATTGTCCAGTTTCTTTGCTAAAAATTCGTCCAGGTGATCATTATAAAAACAAGATAAAGTTTTTACCGATAATCCAAAAATTTGATATCAATTTTATCTTCCAATCCGGCATCTTTGATCCGCTTTTTGCATAATGCAAATTGTTGTTCAGAAATTGTTAAACCTGTCCATTTGAGCTTAAAAGTGGTAGAATTTAAATCATTTTAATCGAATGTTAAAAAAAACTTGTTAGCATAAATTTATAAGATAATAATGATAAACAATAAAAATTATCAGTAATTGTATAAATGAAAAAATTAGTTCGTTTTTTGAAAAAAATATTTTTCACTATTTATTATGTATAAAATGTTTCTGACACGAAAACTTCTCTTGGTCAAACGCAAATCCATTCCCGATGGTGTGCATAAAAAAATTTTTTTAAGAAACTTGTGTTGTTTTCGTGTTAAGACTTTTTTAGTACAGGTTATTGTGTTGAATCTGAAATCTCAGTGATTGAAATTTAAATCTTTGTTCGTTTTTAAAAAATTTTTATGTTGATTCTCGATTTATCTAATTCTTCTTTGCATTTATCACCTCCCATTACAAACTTAATTAAAAGGGATTCAGAAGTACATTTTTCGAAAGTTTTACCATTATTACAGTAAACTACACAAAAACACATTCTTAAGATAAAAATAGTTTATTTTCCATATGACAGAAAAAAGAGGGAATCAGCCGTGAAAGCATGAGATCTCTTACATAAATAAAACAAATGTGAATCAAAAAAATAATATTAAATATCCGTATAATTAAACAGTTAATAAATTAAAATCTATGTTGAAGCAGTTTCAGAGCCATTTGAAGTGGAAGGGCAATGTTCACCATTTGCTTCAGTTTTATCATCCTTTGAAAGTTTTGCAAATAAATTGTGATATCGCTTCTTTTCCATTGCTCGAAGTTCAGAAAGAGCATTCTTGCATACAAGAATTTGTTGCTGAGCAGCTTTGTTGTCAGGTTCAATATCAAGAATCTTTTTGTATTCACCAATGGCATCATTGTAATCTTTTCGAGTTTCAAAAGCTTGAGCAAGACGATAAAGAGCTTTGACATTCTTGGGTTCTTTTTCAAGAACCTTTTCCAATTGTTTGATACATTCTGCAGTTTCTCGGAGTTTTAAATGAACAAGAGCACTAAAATTTAAATAATCAAACTAGAAAAAAATAGTAAAAAAAGAATTATACCTGTTAAGACGACCAGAAATAAGCTGCTTATCAAAATCTTCTTTATGCTTTTCGTCCATTGGTGAACTGTACTCAAGTAAATTAACAACGCTAAGATACTTGTTTAAGGCCAATTTCAATTTTCCTTGTTTAAGGAAATCATTTCCACGAAGTCGAATCTAAAATTGTTACATGACAAACATTTGAAAAGCATCCAAAACAACCTTTTCAGCTTCTTTAATCTTTTCTTCATCAGTCAATTCCCAGCTTGCTTTAACTTTTTCGAAATCTTTCAAAAAGATTGTATAAATCAATTCAGCATTTTGTGGAAGTTCAAATGAAGCAGGTGCATCTTTGCCAAATGTAAAACGAGATCCTTTCAATGTAACACGACATTTTTCACCTTTATTAATACGACGAATTGCTCGATCAACACCTTCTGGCAAATCATGCTCAGATCCTTCTCCAAGAAGAAATGTAAGCTCTTGATCATAGAAGACACGACCATTATGAGAGCCAACAGCATGAACAGTAACGGGAGCATTTTCAGATGGGCAATTATATTGTTCACCGGCAACAATAATAGATTTTGTAATACTTCCATCATGGTCGGGGGATATATCTTCACCTTCCCATTTGAGCAATTCCATATCAAAAATTAAAGTTGCATTTGGTGGAATCTTTGGAGGTGAACCAGCTTCACCATAAGCAAATTCAGGAGCAAGAGTAAGCTGACATCTTTCGCCCTTTTTCATTGTTGCAACACAGAGATCCCATCCTTTAATAACCTGTAATGTAATGTACATAAAAAAAAAGCAAAAACATTAATCAAATACTTACTTGTCCTCGACCAAGAGTAAATGAGAAAGGTTCATTTCGCTCACGGCTTGAATCAAAAGTATCACCATTTTCTAATGTTCCAGTATAATGAAGATAGACTTTGTCCCCATGGGCGGGTGTTTCACCATCAGCTCCAGCTTTTAAAATCTTTTTGGTAACTTTTGAATCCTGAAATATAATATTAATATAAAAAAGAACGATTAATTCGAAGCATGTCGGCACTAAAGAAAAGAGGGACATCAAAGGGATGATACTTTAGATTATAATGAGTTATTGATGGAAAAGAAGTGGGTAACAAGATAAAGGGATGTCAAAGATATACTTTTTATCTCTAATAATTGATGACTTGATAGTATTTTAAAATTACTTTACCAAAAAGTGTCTCTCTTTCTGTACAACTTTGAAACATAAATTCTTATCAAAAATCTATTGAACATAATTATATAAAATTAAACAAACCTTATTAGGAGAGACATCAACAACATCAGACGCAGACATTCTTTTTTATAACGAACGTAGAAGATGAAAAATGAAATTCAAGAAAATTCACAAAATTTAAAATGAACTTCAAAAACTCAAATTCAATGTTTTCGGAAGAGAGAAACTTCGGGAAGAAATGGACCCTTTCGCTTCAAGAAATTCTACACAACAAATACACAGAAAACTGAAGGATTATAAAAGTCTCACAAAACCACGATAAAAGTGCACAAAACGCGAAAACTAAAAAGCACATTTATAATTAAAAAAGTGCTGTTGGCGCGCAGTTTGAATTTTTTTGAAAAAAGTTGAACAAAAAAGAACGCATGAAAAAAGATTGTCTCTTTGTTTCTCTGCTTTCTTTTTCCACCTTGCGCAGGCTCAATGTGGGCGCGGACATATATTTTCGGTTGACAAACAATTTTTTTGGGTTTTACCCATTCCTTACCCAATCGTGTCGCGTTTCCCTCTTTTTTTTCCGTGTTATTTTTTCATGTCTTTTATTCTAATTTTAATTTTAATTAGAATAATTAAATTTTGGATTAACTCTGATATTCAATCAGAGCTGATAAAAAAAGAATCAAAAAAAGAGAAAGAAAAAGCGTTTCTTTTTTTGTCGAAGCAAAATTGGTCCCGCCACGAAATCGCGCTAAAAAGTGTCTAAAATCCACGATAAAAGTGCAATGTGCACTTTTATCGTGGTTTTATGAGACTTTTATAATCCTTCGGTTTTCTGTGTTATAAAAAGTAAAAAAATGAAAGGTGCTTATTTATTACTTTTTAGAAAACAGTTTTTATAAGAATTCCAAAATGTGTGCCGTTAACCAAAAAAGTAGAGAGACATTTTTGGAAAATTGGTTTTCTGCAAAGAGACTGCCTTTTTTTTTTTGCAGTAAAAAGCATAAATTAAATATTTATAATTGCCAGGTATAAATTTCGTAAAAAATTTATGCACTTTTATTTATTTTTAGAAACACCATAAATTTACTTTGATGTCTAAAATTCACATTTTATTAAATGCAACATGAATTAAATATTTAGAATAGGGATGTTCAAAATCTATTTTCTTATACGGTAAAGAATACAGTACGAAAAAATTTTTTAAATTGAATACAGTAAGCACTGCAAAAAAAGTTTTATGAATTTTGTTTAAATCTTGATTCAAACTATTTATTTTTAATTTTTTTAAAATTTCAGGGTTGCTTGGTGCAAAAACAAATGCATTTTGCATTTGCAAATGCAGGTTTTTCGTCAACTTAAAAAATTCTACAGTATCATATTTTCCTTGGTTGAGGTATTTAAAAAAAAATTTAAGTGTATATGTTTCATTAATTATGAAAATCTGAAAAGTGTTTCATGATGCAGCAACTATACTTGAAAAGAATGTTCTTGAGTTCAAAACAATATTTATACAAAAAATTTGACAAAAGACAAAACACAAAAAAGAAATTAAAGAGTGTGAGATTCACGACGAGCAACCTTGTTCAAAACAGCAAGTAAAAAATTCTTATCAAGAAGTTCCATTTTTGGTACACTTTGTTTTCTTAAGCAAATCAAAATGAAATCAAGACACTTGTTTTGAAGTTTTGAAGAATTTCCAATGATAGCACAATTAGCAATTTCACAGACATTTGCTTCTGTAAGTTTACCACCCAAATAAATTTGAATCTTTTCCTGAAAACATGAGTGATGATTGTAATGTTAAAAATGCCATTGATACCAACTTTAAGAAATTCAATATCATATTTATCTGCAAATCTGAGAAGCGAAAAGGTATCATCCATAGAAATACCAGAATCAAGATCATGATTATAACACATTTTGATTGCCATTTCAATGATTTTCAATGAGAAATCAGGAATTTTAACACAATTTTCAATTCCTTCTTTCATTTTTGGGGAAAACATTGCTGCGAAAACTGGAGATTGAGCAGCCAAAACACATTTATGAACCTAAAACAGTAATAAGATTTGAGAACAAGAAAAGTTAAAAACATACCTTAATTTCTTTTTGTTCTGCAATAATTGTAAAATCTTCAAATCCAATATTCCATAAATCACGAAAACATTTTGATTGAAGATGTTCAGTTTCTTCCATTAATTCGTTATTTTTAATTTTGAATATTCCTTCAACTTTTACAGTGAATTTTCCATCGACGATAAATTTCTTGTTTGGCTCAAGCAATTCGGCTACGGTACAACATGTATAACCCCATCCATCGCTTCTATCATCATAGATCCAATTCTTTTTTTCCATTATCTTATGGTAAAATCTATTTCATTAAATTTTTAGAAAAAAAGAATGAAAAAATAGAATTTATGAAACAATCTCAAAGATTTTTTTAAACAAAAATGAATTTAATCAAAAAGGTTAAAAACAATAATACGTTACTATATGCGTGGGCAACAGAAACATTAGTATTCGAAGACTGTGTTGAAGAAAAACCGAAATCATCAGAAAATTGTGTGCAGCATAATTGACTTACAACATAAGCATCTTTGTCATCATAAATTTGGGTAGTATTTTGGCAACCATTGCCATAAAAAGATATTGGACCTTGACTATCCATAAATGTTTGACCATCCCGAATAATTATTCGTCCCACAAAGACATACGAGGGAGGATTATCAGCTGATATCCAATCTGTTGAAGTATATCCAATCTGGATTAAGAGGTCACTTTCTGACTGTAAAATAGAATATCCACCAAATTGAGTATTATTATTGCTTCTAAATATTTTTCAAAATTCAAAACTAATTTGAGCTTTTTTGAATATTTTTACCTTCGAAAAGAAACTCCATTGATCGAAAATAGCTGAAATAATTCATCATTCAAATATCCGGATCCTGTGATATCGGTGTCAGTTAAAAGAAAATCAGCAATTAATGGTGGATGGGAAGTGTTGGTTGTTATATTGTAAATGATTGAAGTAAGTTTAAAGTTTATGCATTTTGGAGAATATGAAGATGGCTTTGGTGCCGGACTTAAGGATGTACAACATGAAGTAATATTTAAATCGGAATCTACAATTTAAAAGTAGAACACAAATTCTAGGGGAACCAGTTTCAAGTACACTAAACATACTTTGAAAAAAGCTGCATTTATGATTCTCGTTGAAAATTGAGCCATCAAAAGAGATAAAACTCCCTTGATCAACAATGCCCAAAAAAATGGTGATCCATCATTTAAATATCCCTCACTTTTCCACGGAGTTATAAGATCAAAAGGGTTGTTATTTATTGAAATCGATAAACTTGAAGAATTTTCAAAACATTTTTCACCATTTAAATCTTGCATACATACAGTTACGCTTGTATTTTCAAATGTTAGTGGAACAGATGAAATGATATTGTTGATTCCAAGAAAATTTATTTCATTTTCGAACTTTAAAATTTCAATTTCGGATGAAATGTTTACATTTAAATTTTCTTTGGAGCTTGAAAAAGATTGAATTTTATTACATTTTTGAAAGGAAGATTCAGATGATGCAGGCGGAACGGAAGAAGTTGGCGGATTTGAATCACCATCAAAATTTGTACAACAAAATTCATTTTCGATATATGTGTCAGATTCAAAAGTTGTATTCGAATATAAACAATTATTTGAAGCTGTTAATGGTATCCCTTCTTCCATCAATGTTTGATTATCACGTAAAATTATTCGTCCAACAAAAAATGGAGTTCTACCGTTAAATAAAAATTCAATCAGAATTTCATTTTCTTTTCCGTTAAATGAATATTTGCAATTTTGCAAAATTTGTCAAAAAAATATGAATGTTGTTATTCTTTAACTTACAGCTGACAATGAAAGCCATTAATCCCATATACAAAATTTTTGGCATCATATTTTCCTTTAGCACTGACATCATTTTCATTCAAAACAAATTCTGCAGATGTTGATGATGTGTAGTATCCTGAAGAAATAGACATGGTTGACGTTACTTTAAAATTTGTGCATTTTGGTTGTTTTGTTGGAGATTTTGTCACCGGATTAAAAGCTGAACAACAAGTCGTTAGATCTTTAGAAGGCGTATCAGTTAAGTAATCTGGAATTGTACTCTTTTTTTATGTTAAAAACATAAATTTATACTCACAAAAATCTTTGTCATTATAGTTGACACATTTATTTTCGTCACTAAACATTTCACCATTGTAAGGAATTATATTCCCCCTATCAATATAACCATAGTATAAAAAAAAGGTCTTTCGATCATAGGGTGTGATATTATTAATCCAAGTCACATAAAATAGAAATGGTCCATTTTTTGTTGTAATATTAGCAGTTAAAGGAGAGTCAAAACAATTGATTAAAGTCAAAGCTGGATTTCTTATACACAATTTAAAGTCATCCGAATTGGGTGTCGGTGAATATGGTTGCATTGTCCAATTAAAAGTTTTAACAGTAATTACGTTTAAGTTATTGGTAAATTTAGTATCAAAAGTTAAAGAAATACTGCCATTTTAATTTTCAAGAGATGTTGAGATTTGATTGCATTTCGTCGCCGAAATAAATATCCCAAGAATCAATAAAATAAAAATAAGGAATCGCATGTCTTTTAATTTTTCAAAAACACAAATTTAAAGACAAATGATTCTTTTTAAGGAAAACGTTAACACGTACTGATAAGACAAACAATTTGAGTCTTTCAGAATTGATAAAACTGTATTGAAGCATTCAAAGAATGTGCACTTAAAAAATAAGTATCACATAACAGAACGTTTTTGTGGCTTTTGTGTTACGCTAACATAAGTATGCGTCACGTTTCCGTGACGTACATATGTTTTGATTTTGAGATTCTTTGTTAAAAAATAAGTTATTTTGAAATACAAAACTCAAAGGTAGATGAGAAGTGCACTTCTCATCCATGCCTCACAGTGTAAGAGCTATATTGCCTTTTGTGTTGTACTTCTCACCGTATATTGTTGTATTTTATAACTATGTATGTGATGGGAATGATTATAAATAAATAAAAAATTATGTATGAACCAATATATAAAGAAATGATCACTTTATTTATTTTACTGTCGTAACAAAAAAGAGAGCGCCGCCGTCAACAAAAGTTTTGTTATGGAAATTATAGTACATATGTAAGAACATTTTGATTTTTTTGAAATGTCAGACAATCTCCTGTTTTATTTATGCTAAAAAGGGCAATTTTAATTATATATGCAGTAAGAAAAAGCTTGAACATACTAAAAATTTGTTCCGTTTGCCATAAAATATAATATATCACCATCTAACATATTGTATGCAAGCGCAGTAAATTTTACTGGATAATCTTTTATGGCATATTGGACCATTTGTCCAAAAAATCTCATTTTTGAGGTACCATAACTCGATGTTGCAAGAATTGTTTGGTAAGGAAAATTTGAAATAACTGGAACATATTCTGGGTTAAATGGAAAATAAGTAAAAGACATGAAAACAGTAGCGTGTTTGGGTACCGTAATTGAATAGACGAACGAAGATAACCAAATATCATTCCATTTTTTTGCTGATTTTGAACTACAAATATTATGTTATTATTGCTATTACACTGAGAATGAGAAACAAAATTTATGTGGCATTTCAAAATCGCCACGTTTTTGTACCATTTTTGCTGCATTTGGGGCCTAAACACGTTTCCGTGACAAAAAAATCATACTTTTGTGACATTAATATTCAAAAAAGATGACTCTTGTCACCAAAACAATTTGGTGTTGAGGCTTCAAATGTATTGAAATTTTCAGTGAACGATGACATTTTTTTCTGAATATAAAAAATTAATTTAAAAAAGTAGGTATTCATTAGCAAGTTTTAGATATTAGAATGTTAAGTAAATTTGAAAACTTCATGGTTTTTGTATCCGAGAAGGGAAGGGAAACGTTGATTGGCTAAATTATGACTGATTTTGTTTCATTTTCAAGACTTTTTCATGACTGCTTATATGCATTATTATGGGTAAAGCTATAAAACCATGTGGAACTAAAAGATGCTATTTTTGTGCAAATTTTTTTTCAAATAGACGGGATAAAAATCGTAAGTTTAAGTTTTATTGGTTTTTTCCAAATGCCTGATCAGAAAAATTAAACGCTATTTTCGAAAAAAGGATAAAGTTAAATTTTGTGAAAAAAGGGTCCGTCTCGGGAACGAAAAAAATGAAATTCGCTGCAAAACGTTTGCCACGCCATCATTTAATAGTCCTCTACGATTAATATAAAATATTATTTACTAACTTGAATTCGAAAAATAAATGTTTTCGATCAATTCCTACAAACATTTGGACATTTTGTTTAATACTTGTCGTCCATAAATATGATATATAATATTGAGCTTCAGTTGGAATTAATACAGTAATATCACATTCACCGACTTCAGTAGATATGCCAGCAACTGTAAAATTATGAAGAAATCCTGGAGCATAAATATTTTTGTTGAAAACGCAACCATTTTGTTTTTCTACAGTATTTGTACAATTAAAAATTTGATATTTAATGGACACATACTTGATATCTGAATAGCTACAAATGAATCCACATCATGTAAACTTGGATAATATGTAAATGTTTTTTCTTTTATATAGCAAACATTAGTATAATCATAGCCAGGGGAAAAACTAAAAAATGTTTACAAAGTAAAAAATAATGAAAACATTAAAAAAGCAAATATGAGCATCTCATCACGTGAGATTACCATTTTCTGTTCTGCATTGGAGCTAATAAACTTTCATTGTGATATAGGGATACTTCATCTGGTAAATTACAGTATGCAATAAAAGAAACACTTTCTAAATCCTGAAAACTTGAATTCGTTTTTTGGTGAAAAAAGAGTTAAAAGTTGCCAAATGAGATCTCAGTTTTATACAGGCGTTTTAAAACAAAAGTATAAGCTTTTTTTAAAATTTTAATTAACACACCAATTCTTCTGTTGTTTCAATAACAGCAAATTTGATCAAGTTTGTATCAATGATGGCTTTTGGTGTATTAGATGATAACGTTAAGTTCAAATCAATTGGTTTGGCTGCAATGCAATTGATAAAGGACTTTAACTTAAGGCAGGCAAAAGATTGAGGTTGCACTTAAGGGCATTTTTAATCAAAAACAATATCAGCAAAATGTCACAAAAATGATAGCAATGGATGGCAGTGTCTATTAAATTTCGCGACAGAAAAAAAATTGCCCAAATAAATCTACAAAAATTCTGTCTCCAACCAAATAATACTCTTTTTGATCTATTTTGTAATACTTTAACATTTTTGAATTGATAAAAAAAAGAGCGATGGAGCAGGTTATCTAAGTTTTTTAAAACTTTAAAAAAAAGTACCATTGAAAGATGAAAGCTTAAACCACATTTCTCTAAATTCAAAGAACAGATCTGTGGTAATTTTTAAAACATTTTTGTTGGATGAATTTAAGTGTATATTATAGTAATCTATTCTACCACTTTTGAAAATGCTTTCACCATTGGAAAAAATTTCAATTATGTCATCCGAAACTGACATAGATTGCAGAGGAGTTCCGATTTGCAAAAACGTTAACGAAGTCGTGCAAGATTCGAGCTAAAAAATGAAAATGAAATTTAATTAAACAGACAAATAATAAAGTTTTTTTCGTTTCTATTAAGAAAAAAATGGAACCCACGAGATCGTGGTTGCCTAGGTCATTCCTATAGGATATACCGAACTTACAATAAAAGAACAATTCAAGTGATTACATAATTTGAAAGAATCTTTTGTTACTCCGTATGATAATCCATTACAAGGAATAATGGGGCGTTCACATTCGCAATCTAAAATGAACAAATTTTTGTGAGAACAAAGAAAAACATGTTTTACTTATTAAAGTAAAACTAATATTAAATCCCAATGACTTGACGCTGCCATCACTAATGAATTCAAACAATACATTCCTTTCTGAGCCATTTCTGTACCCGGCTATTACATTTTGTATAACCAAGTGTATTATTTCATTATCAATGTGATAAATAATAGAATCATCATAAGCTTCAAACATAAAAATAGGATCAATATAAACATCGAAATTTGATGGAATTTTTAAATTATATGTACATTTCATGTTGTTCTCATAACCTTTATCAGGAAATTCATCAGAAAACCAATTAATCACATTATTTTTTATTGTGATTGAACAATTCCCCTCATCTTTTAGTATCTGATTTTTTACAATTGTTACATAAGCTTGAAATTCATTACTCGGGCAATAATTTGGATCTCCAGCAGATAAAAATATTTCGACAAAATTGTCACTATTGTAGATTGTTTTATATATTATAATATAATCCGATTCATAAGAATTGCGGCGACTGAAAAAAAATTAACCTCTAATTATTATAATTAAATTTTAGTAATCTCACTTGAGAAGAATATCTGTGGTGTTTCTGATAAAAAAATCAGTTGTTTTTGATAAATCAATGGCTTCAATCACATTTTTAAAGCCATAATTAGCAGGTGATACAAAATTCCATTTGCAAGGCTTTTTTCGATAAGAAGCAAATCCGTAACTGGCTTTTAAATTGATTATTTGCGAATCATCAATAAATTCAAATGGATTGCTGATTGATTCCAAGGGGCATGCATCAATCCAGTTATCAAAGACAACAAATCCTTGTTGGGATGCTGGATATGGTGCGGCAAATTTTTGAAAATAAAATAATGGATCAATTGAAACAAAGAAGGTTTTGTGGAAATAACCTTAAAAAATGTGTAGAGGGAGAGTTAAAGTAGGCGGAACCTTTGGTACTTTTTTTATTTTTCTTACGTTTTTTTCCCGTTGAATTTTCATCACAGTCAAGGTCTTTTTTTTGTTCTTTTGCCTGATAAACAGGAAAATTCAAACAAAAAAAACATTAGAGAAACAAAAAAGTTCCGAAGGTTCCGCTCGTTTTAAATTATATATTGATAAACTTGAAAAAATGTAAGTTATGAGACGACTTTTTTGCCAGTTTTTTCAAGTCCACAAATACTTCGAAGTTCGACGTATTTGTGGACTTGAAAAAACTTTGGAAGTTCAAACAAGCACTGCAAGTATCTGTGAATTTGTCACCCACAATGCAAAACGTTTAGCTACAAAATTATCTGGATATATCCAATATATTTTAGCGAAGAAAACAAAAAAGATAGTGAAAGCAAAAACTTCGCTTTAAAATTGTAAAATTCATACCTGGATATCCATTGTATTGGTTTTCAGATATGGCTGCAAAAAGGATATGCTAAAAATGAAATTTTAAAAAACCAATACTTCGTTTTTTAATAATTACAGAAATCAAAAAAGTTTGATTTAAAATGAAAGTTAAATTGCACGCTTTTGCTTCTTCATAATGAACGAGATTAGAAAAATTTCTTGTTTGAAAAAAAGCAATTTCATTTGCTTGCAGATATACTGTTGCATTCTGTTCACAGTTATATGAGGCTGCATAAATGGTCGTCCATAAAATATTTATCATTATAAATGACAATTTGCACAACATGTTTTTATTATTCAGTTATGCCGTCGCATTTGAATTATTTCTCATACATAAATGTACATAACAAGAAAATGGTGTTTACCACCAAGAAAATATCAATTAAACTGAGAAATATCATTCTATGAATAAAATTGAAAATTCAGAAGAATTTTATCTTCACATTTTAACACTCCTTTACCTAAAAATGAAAGCACAAATATTATAACACTCTTAAGTTTTCTTATCAAAAACAATCCGATTTTGTGATTATTTTCACGTCTGAATCAGACGGCGTGATGCGCTTAAAAAATAATATAGACAAAAAAATTTCGACAGAACCTTAAAAGTTTTTAAGTAGTGTTTTTTGGACATTTAGTAAAGCAAAACTCTTGAGAGAATCAATAATGCTTTAAAAAGTCTGTTTTAACATCTTAAAACATTATATCGTATTTAACAAAAAAAACAAAATCCAACAGATTTATAAAAACAAAAAGATTTATACTTATATTTTCACAAAAACCTTTCATAAATTCCCACATCAGAAAAAAATCAAAACAAAAAAATAAAAAAATTCGAATACAAAAACAATTAACAGATTTATCTTCTTGCAAGAAGGAGCTTTCTTGAATTTGAGTTGTTACTTCCTTGAGTCATCGGCATGTTTTGTCCAAATCCAAACATATTTAAACCAGATCCTGAGCCATTTGAAAATTGTTGAGTCGATCCACTAAAACTAAAACCACCAGAAAAAAGACCATTTGAAGAAGGTTGTCTTTGTAAACCAAAATTAAATAAACCTAGAAAAAATAAGATTTTAAAATTTTAAAAAAAATACAGATCAAAATAATACTTGAAACAGCAGGTTTAAAAGTAGGTTGAGAAATTTCACTTTTTGGAATTGGAATTTGTGGCTTTGTAACAATAGGTGATGAAAGTTGTTGAATTTTATTATCTAAAAATTTATCAGTTTTAAAAATTAGAACAAAATGTACACAAAAACATACTTTCTGGAGAAGACGTTGAAGTATTAGAATTGATAGCTTTTGTTGATAATGTAACTTCTTCATCACTTTCATGACATACAGTATTATTAAAGACAGTAAGTAAAAAATCTTTATCAAGAAGTTCCATATTTGGGATAAATTTTTTCTTTAAATGGCAACCCAAAATGAAATCGAGACATCTGTTTTTGAGTTTTGAAGAATTTTCATTAATAGCAAAATTTGCAATTTCACAGACATTCGTTATTGTAAGTTGACCACTCAAATAAAGTTCGAGATTTTCCTATAAATCACATATATGTAATTGTTATAAAACAATTTAAAGAAAATATTAACCTTTAGCATGGTAAAAGAATATTTTTCAGCAAACTTTAAGATTAACATTGCTTCTTCGACGGAAATCCGTTCTGTGACAAGACCTCGATAATAACAAAGTTTCATAGCCATTTCAACATTTTCAAATGAAAAATCTGGGATTTCGGTTTTATCATTTTTTAACATCGAAGCAAAAACAGGTGATTGCTGTTGGATAACGCATTTGTGAACCTAAAAAATTACATTTTTACAATAAAAGATAAAATATAACAAAAAAACTAACTTTTATTCCTTTTCCATCAACGATAATTTCAAAATCTTTAAAATCACTGAACCATAAATTATTTTGTTCTGTTTTCCATGGGAATTCTGCATTTTCAATTTTGAGAATTCCTTCAATTTTTACAGTAAATTTTCCATCGACAATAAATTTCTTATTTGAATCAAATAATTCATCAACGGTACAACATTTAGTTCCACGTCCTTCGCTTCTATCATAGATCTGATTCACTTTATATTCCCAATTTGCGGATTTAATTGAAAGTTTTAATTCAGCCTCAACTTTTTTTTCATTTCCAAGTTCTAAATCTAAAAAAATCCAGGTTTCCCCACGATGTGTATCATTATTTCCATTTGGATATATTGAGAGAAAATATTGAACTCCAGAAGCATGAACAGCAGTAAATTTTTCACTTTCCAAATATTCATTTGTTTTTGAATCTTTTATAGCTTTGAGACGATCTTCAGAAATTGTCCATTCAAGCGCAAAAGGGTATTCATTCATCTAAAATAAGATATATTTTTAAAAATAAAATAACAGAAAAACACAGAATTTTTTTTAATGAAATTTGAAAGCGTTTTTGGCAATGGTTAAACTGGGGATAACGTAAGTAAAAAGCTGCCGTACCGCAACTTGATAGGGAGACATTTTTCCTATTAAAACAAATTTTGAGAAAAAAACAAAACTTCAATGTCTTCCTATTAAACTTCTTTTATGTTTATTAGTTTTCTTGGTGGTAAATGTATCAAAACTTACAATTTCTTCCGTGGAAAAATTTGAACCCATTCTAAAAAACAATTTCTGCGAAACTTCTTTCTTGATGAAAAAACAACAAAAATCTAATCCAAAGAATGCACAAATGATTAAAGAAAATAATTTTTTAGCTCCTTTTTGGTTGTATAAATAAGAAATTTTACGATTGTTATTTCAAGTGCCAAAATTGACCCTCGAGATTTTTGTCACACATTTATCTTTTTGTTTTCTTTCAAAGCTTAGAAAAATTCTTACTAAAACTTTTGAATCCTAAAAACAATCCAAGACTTTTTTAATTTCAGAATAAAAATAAGAGAATATTGATTGCTTGAAACACATCAGAATTATTTGTACAAAACACTTAAATTACATTTATTTAGCACATTCGCAAAAACAATAAAACATGATCTATAAAAGTTGTATCGCATTGTACTATTATCAGTCACAGATAATCAGTGTTTTCCCGATTCTCGATACCGATTCTAGTGTAAGAATCGATGAAATCGGAATCAGAAAAAATAGAATCGTGAAAACACTGACTATAATATTTTTTCTTTTAAATTTTTTTTAAGAATCAGAAGACTCAAGATTTTATAATTGTTTGTCAATTGTATTTTTTTTAAATCTTTGCAGTATTATTCGTCGTATAAAGTTTTTATGTTGTTCTAATAATAATTACTCGAAAAAACAATGTAAAATTGCTTTTGACATCAAAGAATACATTTATGCAAATTTAAATAAAACAGAGAGCGAACAAACATGATAAATGTTTGTGAAAAAAATGTTGTTTGAATGTATTTGATTTTTCAATGCCAATGGAAAAAGATAATTTTGAAACATGTGTTCATTTTAGTGCTGGAGTATTAGGAGGTAAGTAAATATTTTATATTTTTACAAGAGTTCCTTTTTATACACCGTACTCCCAGGGTTGATATTTTTTTGGGGAAATACATACCACGAGATGTGTCTGTTGGAGAAGGTCGGAAGTTGGTCTTTGTTCTATTTGAGTTTATGTTAGGGTAGGGTAAATAGCAAAAAGTATTAAATATATGTTTTATAATTAACTTTGAAGTTTTTATTACCGCAAAAAAAATAAAATTTTTAAACCGCGTGCAACAAAAAAAAAGTTTTAGTTGATATTGCAAGGCGGGGTCCATCATCATGATAAAAAAAAACTTTGCGCATCATCATTTTTTTTCCATCGACACAAAAATATCTCTCTCCATCTTTTGAATCAACCCCGCCTTTTTGTGTTAAACATCTCAAAACTAATTCATCAATTAATTAATAATTCAGCAGCAGCTATTAACCATTGTCAGCAGTGATAACAATTATTTTTTTATCAAGAAGTTAATAAAAATATTTATATATTTCGTGATTAATTTTTTGTTTTTGTAATTGCAATTTTACGCTTGTATAAAAACTTTTGTAATTGCAATTTTACGCTTGTATAAAAAAAAAAAGGTTTCCCCACGATGTGTATCATTATTTCCATTTGGATATATTGAGAGAAAATATTGAACTCCAGAAGCATGAACAGCAGTAAATTTTTCACTTTCCAAATATTCATTTGTTTTTGAATCTTTTATAGCTTTGAGACGATCTTCAGAAATTGTCCATTCAAGCGCAAAAGGGTATTCATTCATCTAAAATAAGATATATTTTTAAAAATAAAATAACAGAAAAACACAGAATTTTTTTTAATGAAATTTGAAAGCGTTTTTGGCAATGGTTAAACTGGGGATAACGTAAGTAAAAAGCTGCCGTACCGCAACTTGATAGGGAGACATTTTTCCTATTAAAACAAATTTTGAGAAAAAAACAAAACTTCAATGTCTTCCTATTAAACTTCTTTTATGTTTATTAGTTTTCTTGGTGGTAAATGTATCAAAACTTACAATTTCTTCCGTGGAAAAATTTGAACCCATTCTAAAAAACAATTTCTGCGAAACTTCTTTCTTGATGAAAAAACAACAAAAATCTAATCCAAAGAATGCACAAATGATTAAAGAAAATAATTTTTTAGCTCCTTTTTGGTTGTATAAATAAGAAATTTTACGATTGTTATTTCAAGTGCCAAAATTGACCCTCGAGATTTTTGTCACACATTTATCTTTTTGTTTTCTTTCAAAGCTTAGAAAAATTCTTACTAAAACTTTTGAATCCTAAAAACAATCCAAGACTTTTTTAATTTCAGAATAAAAATAAGAGAATATTGATTGCTTGAAACACATCAGAATTATTTGTACAAAACACTTAAATTACATTTATTTAGCACATTCGCAAAAACAATAAAACATGATCTATAAAAGTTGTATCGCATTGTACTATTATCAGTCACAGATAATCAGTGTTTTCCCGATTCTCGATACCGATTCTAGTGTAAGAATCGATGAAATCGGAATCAGAAAAAATAGAATCGTGAAAACACTGACTATAATATTTTTTCTTTTAAATTTTTTTTAAGAATCAGAAGACTCAAGATTTTATAATTGTTTGTCAATTGTATTTTTTTTAAATCTTTGCAGTATTATTCGTCGTATAAAGTTTTTATGTTGTTCTAATAATAATTACTCGAAAAAACAATGTAAAATTGCTTTTGACATCAAAGAATACATTTATGCAAATTTAAATAAAACAGAGAGCGAACAAACATGATAAATGTTTGTGAAAAAAATGTTGTTTGAATGTATTTGATTTTTCAATGCCAATGGAAAAAGATAATTTTGAAACATGTGTTCATTTTAGTGCTGGAGTATTAGGAGGTAAGTAAATATTTTATATTTTTACAAGAGTTCCTTTTTATACACCGTACTCCCAGGGTTGATATTTTTTTGGGGAAATACATACCACGAGATGTGTCTGTTGGAGAAGGTCGGAAGTTGGTCTTTGTTCTATTTGAGTTTATGTTAGGGTAGGGTAAATAGCAAAAAGTATTAAATATATGTTTTATAATTAACTTTGAAGTTTTTATTACCGCAAAAAAAATAAAATTTTTAAACCGCGTGCAACAAAAAAAAAGTTTTAGTTGATATTGCAAGGCGGGGTCCATCATCATGATAAAAAAAAACTTTGCGCATCATCATTTTTTTTCCATCGACACAAAAATATCTCTCTCCATCTTTTGAATCAACCCCGCCTTTTTGTGTTAAACATCTCAAAACTAATTCATCAATTAATTAATAATTCAGCAGCAGCTATTAACCATTGTCAGCAGTGATAACAATTATTTTTTTATCAAGAAGTTAATAAAAATATTTATATATTTCGTGATTAATTTTTTGTTTTTGTAATTGCAATTTTACGCTTGTATAAAAACTGTTAATTGCGCTACAAAAATTTTATCCCGAAAAAAGAGATCACCAGGAAATGCTAGAAGTTGAAAATAAAATTATAACTTTGGAACATTTAAAATTTAGAAGCAGATTATTACTGTAACCTGGTTACTGTAACTATTATTACATACTCCGGTTATTTATATTAAGATCTCATTGATTATTATTTTTGTTATTTTTTATTGTTGTTCTTGTTGAACCCAAATATTATGTCAGGCCTTGACTTTTTAGCTGGTTGTTTTGGGGGTAATAAAAACCTTTTTCACACCTTCTCTAACATTTCTAACATCTCTCATAATCTAACATCTGTTTCTTTTTCCATGATCTCATATCGTAAATTATTTTTTCAATGTTTTTAATCTGATATATATTTTTAGGAGCTGCGGGTGTTTTGGCCGGACATCCTTTGGATACTGTAAAAGTTCGACTTCAGACGCAGAATCATTTATATCGTGGAACATGGCATTGCTTTACAACAATCGTCCGAAAAGAACATTTCAAAGGATTATATAAAGGTTGGTTTTAATTTTGATTTATGTTTCCTAATGTATTCAAAGCCATTAAATAGATCTTTTTATTGAAATTTAAGGGGTTACATCATTTTTAAGGGCATATTTAAGCATTTTTTGAAATGCCTTTGATTTTTTACAACCTTTTTCACTCTTACACGCTAGCTTGCTTGCTTGACGCAGTGGTTAACATTTTGTGCTTTCACCCAGTGATCAAAGGATCAAATCCCAAACAAAACATTTTTTTAATTTTACATCTTTAAGAAAAATGCATTTTTTAAGTGTATTTGCTAAACTAAAAAATTTTCTGTTATCAAACATAATTATTATTTAACAAATTGATTACTTTACTTCATATACGTTTTTTAGTTGGTTAAGGTTGTGTAATCAATTTGGCTATCATTAATCATGTCTTCCCCCCTTCTTTTTCTTTTTTTTGCGATCATCATTAGTTTTTAATGATCGTAAATATTCAAGAGTCATTAATTTTGTGACAATAAAAAAAGAAGAAGTTATTATTTTTGGGGAAAAAGAAGAAGAAAGAAAAACTTACCATGATTTGTTTGATTTTTTCATTGACATTTTTGAAAAAAAAGTTTTATTAAAAATGACAAAAGATTTAGCAAAATTTAAAAACATAGAATTTGCAAAAAAAATGTAAGTATAAATTTAGTTTAAACAATAGTTGAACATTTTGTGCCATTTTAAAGATACCGTAACCTACCGTAATCCTAAAATCGAAATTAAAAAATTTGTTTCTATCAGAATCCATAAAAATCAATAATTATTAATTAATAAAACTAATTATTACTTTTTTAGGAATGTCTTCACCATTAGCATCTTTGGCATTGGTGAATGCGATCGTATTTGGAGTACATGGAAATGTTGTAAAGCAGATGAAAGATGAACAAGCAATTTCAACACATTTTCTTGCGGGTTGTTGTGCCGGAGCTGCTCAAGGATTTATTGCTGCTCCAACTGAACTACTTAAACTTAGAATACAAATTCAATCGGATGATACTCATGCAAGATATAAATCACCATATCATTGCCTTCGAACAATCATCAAAGAACAAGGATTTCGAACACTTGGAAGGTAATGGCTTTAATAAATGTTGGATTACAGTAATCTTACACTTTATATTTTAGAGGTATGATTGCAACACAATTAAGAGATTGTCCAGCATTTGGAATTTATTTTGCATCTTATGAATTTATGGCAAGAAAAATGAGTAAAGATGGAACAATGGAAGCTTTAACTTCGTCACAATTATTATTGGCCGGAGGTAAGTAATTTATTTCTGTTATTGATTTTTATTTATGTAACTTAATTTGATCAATCAAAGATCAAAAGTAATACGTAGTTTAAAAATTTATTATTACAATTTGCAAAAGTCATATTTGTTTTTGTAAGGGTTTTCTCGTTCATTAAAAAACACGCCAATGTTTCTCTTTCAATGTCATGAAAAGGTTTTTCGATGAAATAAGTTTTTTAAAAATAAGTTTAAAAACATTAGATTTTTGTTTAAGGTCAAACTTTAAATTATAAGTCATAAGTTTTTTTAAACTTTTGGGGCCTCACTAAACGGTGGATGGACGGGTCCAGTGGAGTGGACGTCTAAACGGTGGATGGATTGCTAAACGGTGGACGGATTGCTAAACGGTGGATGGATTTTTTTTATTTTTGGGTTAAAAAAAATTCAAGTTTTTTTGTTTCTACCGTACTCTCATTTTTTTAATCTGCAATTTTTGGGAGGAAGAATCCGGAAGGATTCCGATGAGAGGTACGGTAGAAACAAAAAAACTTGAATTTTTTTTAACCCAAAAATAAAAAAAATCCATCCACCGTTTAGCAATCCGTCCACCGTTTAGCAATCCATCCACCGTTTAGACGTCCACTCCACTGGACCCGTCCATCCACCGTTTAGTGAGGCCCAACTTTTGCAATTTGTTTTAAAAATAGTTTTTGGAAAATACTGTACTTTGGGTGATTACTGTAGTACTACCGTAATCATTAAAAAATCAAAAAACTCTAGTTTTGGGTATAATTGCTTTATCTAAATATTACATTTTTAGGTGGTGCTGGAATGGTATCATGGCTTTTCAACTATCCAACAGGTATGTATAATTTTTACCAACTACAGTATCCCATATTACTTTTTTATTATTTTAGATGTAATAAAAACGAGATTTCAAGCTTCGGATATTCATTCATCATATATTGATGTGATAAAAAAAACCTATGCAGAAAATGGATATCGAACATTTTTTGTTGGATTAAGTTCAACTTTAATAAGAGCATTTCCATCAAATGCTGCAACATTTTTTACTGTTGAATGGACGTAAGTTTTTTAAGGTTTTTTTTGGATGAAATTAATTTGTAAAATTTATAGATATCGTTTATTATTGGATTTTAAAGTACTGGATAAAGCAATGGATTCACATTCACATAAATATGTTGTACAAAAAGATTCATCTCCAAATAATTCTCCACTTCGACGATATGTTTCTTTGGATGAATTATGGAATAAAACTTCTTTCTTATTACCTGAAGCTGGTTCAACCTATATTGATCCAATGATTCATGGATCCCGATTTTTGTAAAGAAATTATTATTCATTTTATATTTTACATTAATTATATACCTATTAATTTTATTTGTTTTTTGCAAAAATAAAAAGTAAGTAGTATTATTTTTTTGGTGAAAAAACGGGAAACTTTTACTTTTTTGATTAATTTGTTTGTTGTTTTTGTTTGTTTAAAATTTTGTTTGTGTGTATTTTGATTATCAAATTATATCATTTGTTATCAATTTAATGTTGTTATTTTTTGCTTTCATAAGTATAATGAACGGAGAGAAAGAAAATGTTAGTTTTTGAAAGAATATAAAAGTTATAAAAAAATGTAATAAGCAGCAGTATATTTTTTCCCGCCTTTGAAGGTTTCGTATGACATGACCTGGCACAAGATAATAATATCATAGCTGCTGAGAGTTAAAATTGAAGCAGATTGAGGCAAGCTGAAAAAAAGGCGATGAAAAGAAGAAAGAATCACGCGAACCACGTGCTGCTTTTTGTTTTCACCGGATCATTGCATTTTTTTCAAAAATGATAAACTTTGCAGAAAAAAATAAACCAAAGGTTAGCTGCCCTGTCCGATAAACCCTTTTCACCAGTGGTGTCAAAAATGCTTTCTTTCGATAGCAAAAGCAAAAAATTTTTTGCTTTCTTCAGCATTTCTTTTCGCAGCGAGATTTTTTTCTGTGATTGAAAGCAGCCGCTGTAGAAAGAAATGCTTTTTGCAGCGGCTGCTTTCAATCACAAAGGGAGTGCTTTCAATCACAGAAGAGAAAGAGAAAAAAAAACATTTTTTTACAAGAATTTTTTTCTTTTTTTTGAGATTAAAGTGCTAATTATAGGAAAAATCTTTCATTTTTTAATAAAATCAAACAAAAAAGTTAATTTGAAATGCATAAAAATAAATATATTTACAATTTTTAGTGTGATTTTTTACCAAAAAGATTACTTTGTTTTCAATCACAGAGCTCTGTGATTGAAAGCACAAAGAAAAAAAGAATGCGTGATTTGCAGCGGCGCTGTTGATCACAGAAAAAAAATCTCGCTGCAAAAAGAAAAAGAAAAAAAGCAAGCACGCGTGCTTTCTTTGCCCGCTTTTTTTTCAAAAAGCATTTTTGACACCACTGCTTTTCACCACCTTCGACAATATTGATGGACAGTTTTGTCTTTTTTCAAGTTTTTTAGTGATGTTTTCTGTGATAGTTTTTGATTGTCAGCTTCTTCAAAGAAAAAAATGTCATTCAATAGAATCTGACAATTGTGAGAATTTTTTTTCATTTCCAAGTCTTCATTTTTGGTTAAAAAAAGGTATGACTGAAAAGGTAATAAATTTTAATGATTGTTAAAAACTGTATTCCTGGTCTTTTTTTAAAACGGATATCAGAAAAGTTTGCTTCGTTTTTCTTTACTTGCCCTTTGCCCAAACTATTAAAATCATTTTTTCCACAAACATATTGGTTTCTATTTTTCGAATAGCCATTTTTTGAAAACGAAATTTCAAAAATATACGGTAGTCATCGTCTTTTAAGAACGGTAATATTTAATTTGAAATTTGCGTGATTTTTCTCATTAATTTTTTTAATTAAAAATTTGGTTTTCTTATTTTTCTACCCCTGTTATTAGTTTTCGCTTATTAAAATAAGACCAAAAGTTACCAAAATTTGAAATTGCTTTTGTTTTTGAAGAATTACAGTAACAAACAATTTTTTTTATTTCAAAGCCCTCCCAGATTGCGCTTTAAAAAACTTCCATTTTAAACTATTTTAAAACAATTACAGTATCATGCAAACTTTGCATTTTTCAAAAATCTCATGATTTTCGAGATTTTTTTGAAAATTTTAAACTCAAGTGTTTTTTAATGTTAAATTTTACAACAAAAAATATCGTTTAAGAACATTTATTTGCTTTAATCTTTGTTTGCAAAAGATTCAAAAAATGACGGAAACACAAACTTTTTTTAACATTTTTCAAGAATTGATTTTTTCTGTTTTTTACAAAAGATTTTTTTGTCATCAGTTTTTTGTAACTGTTGAAGAAAAAAAAACTGTGTTTAGTTCAAAAAAATGGAGAAAAACTTGTTTTTCTTGGATGGTTTAATTCTGTCAGCTAAAATAAGTTTAATGTTACCTTCAAAGAAAATCAATAATAAATTTAAGATCCCTCCAGAATATTATCAATCAAAAAAGTTTAGATATATTTGTTTTCTCTTTCCCTCTTGATTTTTCTTCCCTCTGTTTTTCATTTAATTTAAATTCTCATTTTTTTGCTTATGTTTTTTGTTTCTGTTTTTAACAAACACATCCGACCAGCAACAACGACTGGCTGTTGATGAAAGCTCCCCAACCATTGTTTTTTTTTCTTTCCCCATTTTCTCCCACTTTTCTTCCATTCATTTGTGAAAAGAGTTGTGTCATGCCGGACGACATAAATAAAAACGATACTCACAAACGCCCTTTTCACGTTGGAATCACTCCCACTGTTTTTTGTCAGTGTTGGCGTTGTGTCCATAGTCATTTAAAGGAATATCTTTTTTAATCAATTAAATTTATAAAAAAACTCTCTGTTACGAGATCAGGATTTTTCTGCTGATTCTAAATATATAAAACTTATCCAATAAAAGTTTGGTTTAAGCTCAGGATTTTTGAAAAAAGGTTTGTATGGAAAAATCCGTTTTTTTGGGCATTTTGGCATCTATCTGTTTACTGAGTTTTGTTATTAAAAAAAGCCCTCTGTTACGAGATAGAGCTTTTTCTGCTGATTCCGAATATACAAGAATCAAAACATAAAAACCTAAGATGACTTCAGAATTTTTTGTGGAAGCAGCGCAATTCTTGACTGAACGCTTGATTCCAACGTGTTTTAAATATTTTTTGCTGTTTTGCCTTTTTGAATCTCTGAGAAAAAAAGAATGTGATCAAGACTTTTTTTTTCTGCAATTTCCGGTGAACTTGAAAAATATTTGAAAAAGTGAAAGAGAACGAGAGATAAATATTTTTAAAGCTTTTTATCTTTGAGCTTTTCGCCCATTTTTTGTTCCTTTGATCCTTCCTTTCCAAAGGATATCCTTTCCCTAAGGGGAACATGTCATCTCGAGATTCTCGATCATCAAAAAATCATCAAAAAAGTCATGGACTTTTTCGTCGAGCTTTCCGTGAAGCTTCACCAGTTTTTGGTCGATCTTTAAATGATAATAATGATGCCGAAATTGAACCAAATATTGAAATGACCGAAGAAGAAATAGAATTTGCTCGTCGAATGACTTCTTCAAGTACGTGAAAAATAGGGGGCAATCTAATCAAAAAATGTGTGATGTGATGAGTAATAATAATTTTTCAATATTTTAAGAGGGTGTCTATCGCTGCTGACTGATTTTAATCATTATCAAAAATGCTGATATTAGACGAAAAAAACGTGTAAAAATCAGCTGTCGCGTTTTTAGTTTTTATTGAACTAACTCCACGTGATTTAAAAAAAAAAGAAAAAAATGTGAAATAAATTTTTTTTGTTGAAACTTTTTTTTCTGATGATGTCGTTGTTTTTTGTCAGTCCTTGTTCGATTATTTTGTTTGTTTCTTTTTCTTTGTTGTATTTACGTCATTTGAAGAACAGTCCTTCTTCCATTTTAAAATAAGCAAAAAATGAACACTGTTTTTAAGATTAAGAAAAAGATTTTGTTCAAATCTTTCGTTTCCCAGGTGCTGCTTCTTGCTGCTTCTATTTTCAAGCATATCCGTTTTCTCAAAAAAAGCGTTCAACTAAAATTCTATTTTCAAGTTTTAAAATCAAAGGAAAAAAACCGGGACAAAAAGAAAAGATCAAATTTTTTTGCTTTCAGGTCTTTTTTTCGAAACCCATATTTTTTTTCAAGGATAAAAAAAATAGAAAAAATAGTCCCTCTTCAAAATGCATTTTTTACTTTGTTTTTTGCATTGCATCCGCGTGACTCTAACAAGGCAAGCAAGAGAAAAAGTGCCGATGTCTAGCATTCTTTTTTCTCTTTCTTTTTTGCTGGACTGAGACTGACTTGATGGAATAGAAGAGGAGGAAGAAGAAGAGGAGCAACAACAACATACAAGAAAAAAAGCTATGTTGGCCAGCTTCAAGCGTAGAAGAAGCAGATGCAAAAAAATAGTTAAAAGTCGCGTGAAAAAAAGAAACCACCAAATTCGCGTCAGGATCCTGTTATTTTTACAGTTTCATGAAATACTTCCATTTAAAAAATAAACATAAAAATTTGTTTTAATTTATTTTTAACACGGAATTTCGATAACTTTTTTCAAAATAAACAGCACTTTTTAGAAAATTTTACTCAACAAAAAAAACCTTCCTTTTTTGAACAAAAAAATAAGTTTCTCAATGTCCCTTTTTTCTATGTTTGATTTTTTTCTTTCTATTTTTGGTAGACTCTGTTATGATGATTCTGCGTTGATGAAATTCTACATGTGTTTTTTTATTAATCGTTTTTAACTCACTTTTTTTCGTTGTTTTTAAAACAAAATATTTCTAATTTTTACAATTAATTTTTTATAGTGGAAAGATTAACAGATCTTGCCCGAAGAGATTCATTTTCATCAATAAGTTCCTGCGGACAAAGAGAACAATTTCAAACAGCTTTAACAAATATTAAAAGCTCAATTTTAACTGAAAAAGAAAAAACTCCAATTATGGATGTAAGTTTTTTTTTCAAAAATTACTATTTTGGTACATAGTGAGAAATAAATTACTGTTTATCAATTTAAATATATTAAAAATTGCTTTTTAAATGAAGATTTGAGTTTCAAAAACCTATGAACTAATTTTGAAACATAAATTTAGTCATTTTGGAAAAATTCGTTTAAGTAATAGAAAATAGTTTCTTCGATATCGTATTTTTTGTTTCAAAAAACTATTTGTTTCAAATATTTTTAATAGAAACAAAATTTTCAAAAACCAAAATTTTGAATCTCTTAAGATCAAAATCATATTTTCAATTTCCATTTGCCTCTGTAAATTAAATGATTTTTTATTTTAATATTTTTTAGAATTGTTTCTAAAATTAAGCTTTTTCAAACATGTTACTTTAGCTACAGTATCCATAACCTTTGATTTTCGCTCCTAATTCAAATTTTTTAGCACAAACCCCAACCATCCGGTTCAAATGACTCTGATCATGATTTTGAGCATTTAGAAGCACCGGATCCATTTGAACTTGCAAGTTATCATGCAAATGCAGCTGTTCCGCCAGCTCCTGCTGCTTCGAAAAATAGTCAGGTGAGTGATTGATAGCTAATCATTATCATCATGAAAGAGGGATCTATTACCTCTATCTCTCTTTTTTAAATCTTTTCCAAAAAACTCTTTATCCTCTTCATCTTCTCTTTTTTCTTTTTATTTAATTTTTGCATTATTGCCGTGAATGATTCAGTTATTAGCTGTGCTCATTCTTTTCTTTTTTGAATCAAACAAAAATGAGCAGCATCAAAAAAGAAGAAAGTCATCGTTCTTGCCTCAAGCAAACACAACTGCTTTCTTCTTTTTTCCTGCTTTTTTATTCTTTATTCGTGCAAAAAACCAACACTGAAAAAAAAGTGGAAATTCTTAAGCACAGCCCAAAAATTTAACGGGCTTCTCCTTCCCCTATTTTAGGGGAATATAAAAACCTATCCTCTATTTTTGGGGGAAAATGTTCCCCTATCTGGTGTTACTCTTATGCTTTGTACAAAGTTGTGCAAAAATATCACTATTTTGGGGGAAATCTTTTAATGTCAGAATTAAGAACAGATTTCTTTTTTTCTCTGTTGCAAAAATGAGCAAAAGTGCACCTCGCTTTCGTGTTATCTCTTTCTGGAGACAAATTCCGTGAAAATCAAAGCATTTTTTTTGGGTTTCGTTTCCCCGTCGCCGTTCGTGTTTGAAGGTAACATTAAAAAAAGATTTTTAATGTTGCCTTCAGATCTGCTAAGATCTGTTTAAATTTTGGATATGCCTTTGAGCTTTCTCGAAGGGCTTTACAAAAAATTATGAAAATAACCAATTTTTAAAAAATTAACAGTTTGATTTTCCCGTAATTTATGGGAAAGTTTTCCCTTAAAATAGTGGAAGAAATTCCCATAAAAAAGTGTTACAGTTCCCTGAAACACGGGAAGCATTTCCCGTAAAATAGGGGAGCAGGCTTCCATCATTTTATGGGAACAATTTCCCATAGTTATTTTATGGGAAACGGTTTCCCGTAAAAATGGTGGATATTTTTTCCCGTATTTTAGGGGAAAGCTTTACACTTGTTACGGGAATAAGGAGCACCTTTCTGAATAGGAGTAATCCCGATTTGAGCACCTATTTTGGTGGCTAAATTTTCCACCATTTAGGGGAAGAAACAACCCGTCTTTTTTTTCAGTGAACGTTAAAAAAAATATATTTTATTTTGGCATTTCCGAAATATAAAAAAAACTTGGAAAAAATTTCTTTTTTTTTGTTGCGCTTCTTTGCATCTGTATTTTTCCGTTATTTTTTTATATATTTGGATGTGCCGTTTTTGAGGGCTTAAATTGAATGGCATCTTTTTTTATAACGAAAATACTTTATTTGAATTTACGATGAAGATAAAATTGCCAGAAGGCTGCTGCTGCTGCTTTTAATTGTTAGCTGTTTTAAGCTGTTGCTACTTAAATATAATGTAAACAAAAATACAGAAAATAGAAGAAAGTTAAATTAAAATGTAATTTAAGAAAAAGAGGAAGGTTATTGATTTCCTGAAAAGAAAATTGGATGTTGGGAGAAAGTTTACCTAAAAGATTACGGTTGTTTTTCTTTTTTTCAAAAAATATATTTTGATTGTTCATGTTTTTTGAAAAAAATGTATCTTTTTTGCAACATTCAAAAACATACTTTCTCTAACACTATATTTATTTTCACAAAAATATAGTCGTCGAAAAAAAAGAGTCTTGTTCCATCCATTTTTTTCTTTGACAATTATGAATGACCTTGTTTGGCCTTTCCTGACACTTTTTTTCTCATTTTTTAACTTCAGGCACACGCCGCTTTTTACGCTGCTGCTACTTTTTTGCATAAATCGATGCACCTCTCCTTCCAAAAATATACATGTGTTCTTTTTTATATAATCCATCCCCCAAAAAACCCCCCAACCACAAAAATAAAAAATCCATTTCAGAAACATTTGGGTTTCTCCCTTTCGAATATATTTTTTACGCCTGGAAGACACTTGCATTTTCTGCCCTTTGAAAACTGCAAGTTCACTACTGCTTTTCTTTTCTCCATTTCAAATTTCATTTCTTCTATTACATGTCCATTTTTGTGGTCTTTATTTATAAAAAAGAAAGATGAAGGAAGAAAAGAGAAAAGCAGCGGCGTTTTTCTTCCAGAAAAATATATAACTGAAAGGAACGACGCCAAAAAAGCCGTTCAATGCTTTTTTTGTAAGCAGCAGCGCCAGCAAAAAAGCGTTGTATTTCTTCAGACGACCGAGGAAATAGAAAAGAAGGCAACCACTCTACCGCCGCTAGCAACAACACAAAAAAAGAAAGCTTTCAAAATTCAAAGCTGCGCAACAACAAGCTTGTTTTTGCTTTCCTGCTTTTTACATAAAATTTTTGTTGTCCTCTTTATTCTACTTTTGTCACCTTAGTTTTCCACATAAATAAAAGCAAAAATGAAATTACCATTTATTATTGTTGTCTTAGGGGGGAATCTTATTTTTAAAAAGATTCCTTCTTCAAAATCATAAAAAATGACGAGAATATTTTTTGAAGAGTTTTTGAATTTGTGTGTTTTGTTGCGCTTTTTTCACACCCACTTGAAAGTTCACTATCGTGTTAAGAATCCTTTTTTTCGTCATCGAAGAAGATTTTCAACAAATTTTTTTTGCAAATGTTTTTTTATTTCAACAACAAAAACACGTGTTGCAAAAACTTTAATCTATTTCTTTTTTTCCACATTTTAAAATGACTCAATTTACCCATTTTTTTGCTCTAATTATTACTGCTATTTTTGCTCTACTTTTTTTCTTTAGTTCTATCTCATCCCTCTAATTTGTGTCTGATGTTCAGCATATTATTTTTTATGCGGTTTTTGCGTTCCCATTCATTTGACTCTCCAACGACTTGAAATTATATTTTTGCTGCTGCGACAGCATGAAATTTGAGTGCATGTTTTTTCCTAGTTTTTGCCAATGGCGGTTTTTGTTTTAACTCAAACTATTTTTTTTGTGTAATATACTTTCTTGAATAGTATGTCTGAAAGAGTTAGTTTCGGGTTGACGGAAATCTTCATTCATTTGCAACACCACCAAGAAGAGTATATGGAAGATATAGAGGAAAACTCTGAACACATATATTTTTGTTCTTGTCACTTGCATCTTTGTTTTTTCTTCTTCCTTGCATCTTTCTTCCTCCCCTCTTCCCGTTATTGCTAATGAAAATTGACTATGTTAGTTTCGAACAAATTTTTTGGACCAAAAAAACAACATTTTTGAGTTGTTGTTATTTGCACATCCAAGAAGAAAAACTTGTTTTCTTTGATTCTGTTTTTAAAATTGATTTTTCCCTAAAGTAACATCTTTAAATGTTGAACATAAACCATTTTTGTTAAACAAGCAATATTTTTTTATCGACTGTTACATATTTTTTTGACTAATTTTTTTCACCACTTTTATGTCTATATGCTGCTTTTTTACGCCCCAGCTGCAGTTGGTGTCTCAAAAAAAATTTTTCAACGTTCGTTTAGTGTTTAACTTTTAGCAGTAGCCGTTTTTTTGGTTACTCTCGACCAACATCTCATTGACTGATGTTTCTCTCTTTCTTTCGTCTATATTTATTTTCTATAATTATTTTGTCCCCCTAATATTTCTTTCTTTTTTCCTTTACTAAAATAAAATGTACAACTAAAAACAGTCAGTCAGCTGGTTCAGGGTTTACTTTTACACACACGATCCACAACAAAAAACTTTTATATTTTTTGACTGTTTTTGTTGTTGTGTTTTTCTTTTCCATTATCTTCTTCTTTCTCTTGCTTTGAACATTAAATCTGTGAAAATTTTCCTTATGTTTGTTTGTTTGCGCAACATTTTTCTGTTGCTGATGTTGCAAAACGGACTCTCTCTCTTTACTGACGTTCACCTCTTTCGAAATTTTTTTTGCTTCGTCATATATTTTTTGCCGTTATTCATAGATTTTAGTATTTATACCTTAATCTCTTTTCTGTTTTCACAGATTTTAATTTAATATTCATTTTTGTAGAAAATGTCGCATGAATTTCCTCATGATC
Source organism: Panagrolaimus sp. LJ2414 (assembly GCA_024447195.1). NCBI lineage: Eukaryota > Metazoa > Nematoda > Chromadorea > Rhabditida > Panagrolaimidae > Panagrolaimus > Panagrolaimus sp. LJ2414. Next base: position 625,375 of record JAMRXY010000297.1, on the reverse strand, counting down.
AATCGCCGGAACATCATCACCAACCTGCTGCTGCATATCACCATGAAGAGCCGGTAGATCCATTCGGACATGGTGATCATCATCAAAATGTTTTGGGACGAAGCAAAGAAGAGCTACTCGTTGATTTTGATTCCCCAGAACCAATCGCTGCTCATCATCTACAAAATTATATTTCATCAGATGTTAATACTGATCCTGAACCCCCAAATGTAAACTTCCATCATTTTCAAACTGAACAAAAAGTTGATAGCCATGAATTTCATGCTGAACCCCGGCTTGATAGTCCTGAAATGTTTGGGGATCGTAAACTTGATAGTCCACAAAATTTTGCAGCTCATTCAGATTTTAATATTGATCCAATTCCACCAAATGTTAATCTTCATCATTTTCAAACTGAACACAAAGTTGAAAGTCCTCAACATCACATTGAAGAATACAAATTTGATAGCCCTCAACATCATTTTGAAGAACATAAATTTGATGGTTCACACTTTCCTGATGAACCAAAAAATGTTCGTAAACATGACGATGATGACAATTTTGCCCCACCTACTCGGTATTCGCCTCCAACTGAAGAAGATCGCCGTCACATTGGTACGATTACTGTACTTCTTTTTCTTTCGTGTATTAAATTGTTTGATTTTAGAAGAAAATATTCATGATGCTGTAAATGACACCCATGATGAAGTTGATGCTATTCTTGAACGTCTTCATACTCCTGATGCTGCAGAAGTTGCTGTTCCACCTGTTCCAGAAGAAGATATTTCACCATCTGGTGATTCCGGAAGAGATACTCTTGGCCATTTGGTTGGTGAAACATACAATGATGATCATGAAATTAATATGCCAACATCTGATTCAACACACGGTATGCGTGAAAATTCTCCAAATGAAGATACTTTTGATCGTCGAGGACCTCTTACAATTCCAACTCATGCTGAAAAGGTTGATGATTCACCTGCAAAAGAAAAAGCTCCAAGTGCCCCATCAAATAATGAAGATGATTATGAGCCGGTCTCTGAATCTTCAAATTTCAATCAAATTCCTCCACGTCCTCCAACTCCACCAAAAGATTTGAATGATGACGATATTAACCCGGCAGCTATCGATCTTGGACCCGCACCTGTTCACCGTATGTTTTTTAATTTTTTTAAATGTTTTGTATTTATTCAAATTTCTTCTTGCAGATTATGAAAAATCTCCTGATGACACAAGTGGACTCAAACCTATCTTGAAGCATCATTCTGATGTTGAACCATGGCTCGATAACCATCACATTGATTCACGAGGTTGGTTTCTGTTTTTAGTTTTTCGTATACATAAAATTATGTTACGATTCAATAAATCGTTGTCGTGGTTACGTTTTCAAAAATTTGCATAATTAATGCAATGGTTTCTGCCTGATAGTCGGTACCATAATTAAAATTGTTTTCCATTTTCGCGCAAAATCCATGAAAGCTTATACCCTTTGGACAGTGTGTTTTCTCATTAGCATTTTTCATCTTCATCTAAAATAAGGTCATCGTAATTTTTTGAATGAAAAACAGAAGAAAAGCATCTTCCCAATGGAATCCTATAAAGACATGCGTTTAGGAAAATTTTGTTGTTGTTTGAAACAATACTTCGTTGTTCGCCTTCGACATTGCAGTTGTTGGCGCCATTTTCCCGCAAAAAATTGTTTTTGTGCTACTACTTATTTTCGCCTTCTTCTTCACTTTTTTTTTTCTATTTTCTGCATCGGTTGTGACTGTTGTGGCAAAAAAAAAGAATATAGTAAGTATTAGAAGATGGAAAAGAGAAAAACGACTCGTGACTTACTCGACGCCGCCAGAAAAAAAGGCAACGCGCCTTCATCAACAGCACCCAAAGCACAAAAAAGAAGCTATTTTGGCGAAAAAGCCTCACTTTCTCTTTTTTCCTTCTCATCAATTCGACCACCATCGTCGTTGTTGTTTCAGAAAAAAAAGGAATTTCTTTGGTGTTGGACATTGTCCTTTTAGCTTTTACCCTTCAAGGAAGAAGAAGAATAATATATGTCTCAATGGCTACCAGTCAACCACATGACTAACATGAGGGTAAAAAATGGAAGAGCTATTCCGGTCTTTTCGGACAAACAAAAATTTTGGCCTTGTTTCAATTTTTTTTCTTCTATTTTTGCGCGCGTACTCTCTTTCTTTTCTAGGATGGATCCATTTTTAGGCACTTTTCGATAGTATGCAATGTACTACTACTTACTTGCATCTACACTTTCTTGTTTTTTTTTGTGTTGTTTTCTTTTTTCTATTTGATGAAATTGGATGCAATCCTGAATTATGAATAAAAAATCTTTTAGTCACGTGAAGAACAACTTTTTTGCAACTCCCTGTTTTTCTGCTTGAAATTTTGTTATTTTTTGTGCCAAAAAATGCAAATTAAAGGCGATACACCTCTAAAGTTTTGTTGATGTAATAATGTTTTATGGACTGTAATTTTTATCACTGTTTTTTGAACACAAGTTCAACACTTTTCGCATGTGTTTACTCTTTCTATTACAGTTAAAATCTTTCTTAATATTTTCTTTTTTTGCAAGTTAAAAATGAACAAACTTGTAAATCAATGACACGCTGTGTTCTTTTACATCCTTGCTTGTTAAATTTTGCTTTTTGGCACAAATCCATTTTTTCCACTCTCTTTTTTTATCCTTAGCTGTCTTTCAAAGAAAGACGTTAAGTTGATGCAAAAATTCGATATATTGTTGCTTTCCGTGAAAATTTAAAAATCTTCTATTTTTGCGTACTTTATCTTTACTTGAAGAGGCTTTTTTGTGTTTGTTTACTTGCATTTTCTTCATCATGAAGAATCTTCAGCTGACTTGTTTTTTGTCATTGTTCATTCCTTTTGAATTATTTTAGATTTTTCAAGGAAAAAAAGAGTACGACTTTGTTAAAGCCGATAAAGAAAAGTTCTTCCCCTCGTTCTTCTTATTCTTTCTTTTGTAATACCTCAAAATGAGCAAATTTGGAGCTCTTGGCCGTGGCATTGCTGCTTTGACTGCATTGCTTACAAAATTAAGCTATAAATTTTTGATAAATGTTGCATTCATATTTTCACTTGGAGTTTCTGTGTATACTGTTGGAGATTACACAAGACATTTTTTGAAAGATAAAAAACCAAGTAAGTCTTTTTTAGGTATAAAAAAGTCCGATCAAAGTTTTGATTTTTTTTTATCTAAAATATAAAAAAACAGTTTTTATGTTTATGTTTGGGCTATCCTTGAACGATTTCTTTTGACAGTGATGGGTGACTATCTATTTTTTATCAAGCGATGAAATAAAAAACGCAACAAAAACATAAATTTTTTAATGGCAAGAGATTGGTGCACATTGATATGACAGCAAGAACGGATGTGTGCCGTCAATCAATGCAGCTCGCCAACAAACAACTATATTTTTTGGACGACCGCCTCCTATTTGTGTGCAAACGCGCAACGTGTCAGGGTTTTTTTCATTTTTTCCCGTGTACAGGCCGCTCTTGTTGCTCTAGCGTTCACATATATATTTTTTCAATCATTCATAGTGCATACCCACAGCTTGCTTTCGGAACTGTTGAGGGGTAGTTAGAAAGAGACAGAAAGAGAGATCTCATCATTAGTGATCACTTTTTATATTTATTTGATCCAGAATCGGTTGATTTAGTAATTTGTCTCTTATTTATATTTATTAATTGTTAAGCTAAATTAAAATGGCTAAAAATACATCAACTCGACGTTCATTTAGACGTCATGCTGAATGGGTTCCAGCAGAAGATTTTGTTGGAAAAGGTAGTTGAAAAAAAAAACGATTTTTTTTTTGCTTTTTCAATCAATGTTTGCTCTCCCATATAAGGAGAAAAATATGCCCTTGAAAATGTTTTGTTACTTTCTTTTACGATTTTTTACTGATACAATAGTGTTTTTGAATACCCTTTCAAGACATCAAATGTCATTGGTAAAGTCACTGTTGACGGATTTTCTTTGTAAATCGTATTAAATTTTCTAATCGATTACTCTTACTTATATGAAGACTAAAAAATATTTTGTTGACTGACCATAGCAAAGAAGAACGATGCGCATTTTTTGTTGACTGAAGGGTTGATGCTTCTTGTGTTGTAAAAAATCTAACGAAATTTTTACACTTTTTTGCATCAAGAAAAAAAACAAATTTTTTTGAGGAAAAATAGTTGAGCCTTAAAATTTAAAGGACCAATCATTGAATGTTTTTCGATGCTAAAAAAATCAGGCAAGGAAATGAATCACATTGTTTGTGAAATGGTTGTGTTGTTATCGACCATTGAGCAAAGCATTTTGCACATATTTTTTTCTGATGTCAGGAAAACATTTTGGAAGTGATGCTAAAAAGCGACAACGATTAGTTGAATGTAATCATGAACAAGGTTTATTAAATTCTAAAAATTTTTAATCTCTTTGTGTTTAGAAATTTAATGATTGATTTTTTTAGTCCTTGACATCATCTACTGGAGAGATCCAAAGAAATCTGGCATTGTACTTGGAGCAATTTTTGTATTCTTATTTTTGATTGCAAAATTCAGCTTTATCCTTATTGGAACTTACACAGCTCTCCTTCTTCTTGTTTGTACTCTTGGATTCCGTATCTTTAAACTTGCCGAAGCTAAATTCAAGAAAACTGAAGATAAAAATCCCTTCCAACCTTTGCTTGAAAAAGAACTTGATGTTCCACAAGAAAAAATTCACGCTCAAGTTGATGTTCTTGTTGAAAATGCACGAAATATTGCGTAAGTTTATTATAACTTTGCATCCATTGTCCTCAATTATAAAAAAAATTTTTTTTTAGCTTGCAACTTCGCAGACTCTTTTTTGTTGAAAATGTTGTTGACTCCGTCAAATTCTTTTTCCTTCTTTACGTAAGTTTCTTTCCGGATCAAATTCTAATTAATTTTCCTCTCTTTTTTTCAGTCTTTGACTTATATTGGAGCTTGGTTCAGTGGTTTTGCTTTGGTTATTTTATGTAAGTTATTTGATGCTATTTTTGAAATAATTATAATAATGAAATCATCTTTTTTAGTTGTCATTGGCGTCTTTACTGTACCAAAAGTATATGAAATGAATAAAGAACCAATTGATAATTATTTAAATTTGGCAAAAGAAAATGTTGAAAAGCTTCATCAAACGTAAGTTTTAAATATTTTTCAAAACACAGTAATTACCGTAATTTTTTAGTGTTGGAGAAAAAGTTCCATTCTTGGCAAATACTACTACTGCACCTGCAACAAAGAAAGAAGAATAAAGAAATGTTTGATTTTGGAAGTTTGTAAACGGCTACATTATCATCGAAATGATTTTTAATTATTGCTTTTTAAATCAAAACGTCGTTTCCTTTCTTCTTTTATGCCATTTCGCTTGAATGTTGTACCCTACCGATTAGCTTTTTTTTTCGTTTTCGTGTTTTATTGCCGTCCTCTTTTATCTTCTTTATTTATCTTTTGCCTTTTTGTGACGGAACTTTTTTTGCCTGTTTTTGATTGTTTCTGTCTTTTTATATTGTATTGTTTTTTGCCACACATTTTTTTGTAATAATTTTCTCTTTTTTCTGTAAAAGCCAAGTGTTTTGCGCTTTATTTTTATATAGTCTTATTTGAAAATTGAATACAATTTTATATAATAATAAATAAATACTAAAAAATTCTTGTGTTTTTTTGCAAAATATGGCGTCAATATTTTAAATTTTGGGTTTTAAGAATTTAAGAAAAATATAAAAATTTATTTTTGTGTTTCAAAAAAAGTAAGAAAGTATATTTTTCCACATGAATGACGGATATTAGAAGAAAGAAGTGGTGGTGGTTGAAGGCGGATGGATGATGTTTTTTGTTCAAAATATACGTTTTTATAAAAGTTGTTTTTCTAAATTGCAAAACAAAATATAGACGTAAAAAGTCTGAACAATTATTATTTTTCCTTTCTGCAAATAAATACATATATCTATAGATGCTTATTATTTTTATTTATATATCTAATTTAATTCAACTAGGTTCAAAGTTCTTTCTTCATATTTTTTAGCAGCTAACATCATTTTCGGATGTTCTGTTTTTTGAGATAAGAAAAGCTGTCAGTTTCTTTTACATTCTATCTCATTCATGGATATTAAAAATAATAATTTTAACGTTCTTTTTTCTAACTTTTTAAAACTTTTATTTTTTTTCACATCGGCGGCGGCTTTTATCAAAGCTGTTTTTTTTCAAAGCTAACGTTTTTCTTTTAACTTTTTATCTCTTTTTGCTTGCAACATACAATGTTACTTTTTAAAATGATAGTTTTGTACTGAGAAAAATAGTCTTTTCTTTTTTGTTTTGTATTTGTAACAAACAGAACACATTTTACATATTACTGAAAGCTAATTTTTTTCTTTTCGAATATTTTTCCCAAACACTTCCTTCTACAAATAAGTTTCCTTTTTTTCAACGAATGGAAAGAAACAAACTCTTTTGTTTAAAAGTTTCAGGCTATAACATGAATAATAAAATTTTCAATTAAAGACTTTAATTTTGTTTGAGTCATTAAATTAATTAATTTAGCTACATAATTCTTTTTGGTATACAAAATGTTTTAATAAATACCGTGTTTAACGGAGGGTACTGTATACAGTTTTTTTTTATTATAAATTTCTAAAAAGATGAAATGTTGTTTGATTTTTACAGTAACCTGCGAGATTTTTGTTTATAAACAATAATTTTATTACGAAAAAATTGTAGGCGTTTTTACTGTTACTCCCTTCAGGGGCCCAAAATCATTTGTTTCTGTCCCTTGAGGGGTCAGTTCATTAAGGAAGAAGTACAAAGATTATTGTTAAATTTTCAAGCAATGTTTTATTAGTTTTTTAGCACACATTCTATTTTATTTAAATATTTGTGGTACTGAAATAAATATTACGGAAAAGTGCAATACTGTAAACATATTAAGTAAAATATTGTCAGTACCGTAACTTTTACAAAATTAATAATAGTGTTTTTTTCTTTAAAGAAAACCTTTGTTTTAGAGAGAAGTGCAAGTACAGAAATTACGGTACTTTACAGTATTTTTTTTAACAATTTTTTGTTTTCTCTCACTTTTGTTTTATATCTTCAAAAAGTACTAATGTTTTTGACTTTGTTGTGTTTTAACCTGGATAAAAATCAATCAAATCCAAAAATAAATGTGACAAATTACTTGCAGCTCAATTTTCATGTCATGTCTTTTCCGAAGAAAAAAAACTTTTGCCATTTTTTATACATTTTTTTGTTTTGCTTGCAGCAAAGATTTTGAAAATAAAAAAAAAACATTTTTTCACACAACCTTTCCGTTATTTTCTGTGACCTTTATTTTGAATTTAAATTTAAAACCTTTTTCAACCAAAAAATTGTGAGATTATTTTTTTTTGTTTCTGCGTATGCAAGTTTTAAATTTTGACAGAGATTATGCAAATTAATTGTTGATAAATCTCTCCTGCCCTTAGGGCTTGCGGCGGTATCGTTTTTTTTTATCAAATAAAAGTTTATCAATCAAATATTATTTTTTTGCTGTTTTCGAAAAAGTACATCACTTTTTTATTCAAAAATGTTTTTTTTATAAATTGAAGTACAAATCTTGTTAAAATTTTAGTTCCCCATTGTTTTTTTTTATTTGTTGCTTTAAATTTATTTTTTTTGTGAACTACTTTAATGGTTAATGATGATGATGATGTTGTTATGACATTTTTTGATAATCGATCAAAATTTAAAAAACCATTATATAGTGGTCACATCTAAAAAAACTAACTTATACTTTTTTTTCTGATGTAATTTTTAATAGGATTGGTCGTGTTAAATTTGATGTTTGTTATTCTTTAACTTTCTTTCTTTGTTTCATCTTTTTTTTTTGAAGTCTTTGTTTTTTTCACTAAATTTTTTTTATTCGGGAGAAAAAATAAATTTCAAAATATTAATCCGATTCAATTTTTTTGATTTGATAGATTGAAAAAAGATCACATTCGTCATCATTTAAAAATAAATTTTTTGTCATTGATCGGTTTTGTTTTTACACGTCAGATCTCTCTCTTTTGTTCTTTATATCTTATATCCCCCCTCCAGGGGATATTCATCGGTTTATAAGGCTAATCATTCCAAAGAAACACAAACAACAAGAAAGAGAGAGATAAGAGAAAATAAGATTATCAGTTTGCAGCAACCTGCAACAAGAAAAAGATTTAAAAAATTAATCATTCTGAAAACCATTTGGGGAGGTGATTATTGAAAAATGCCTTTAAGGCATTAAAGGCATGTTTGTGTTAGATTTAAAAAGCGTATACATTTTTTTTCTCAATGGAATGTTCAACACCAAAAAAAGTGGTCGTATATTTCATAGCTCCTGCTCAAATATATTTTTTTATATTTTACTTTTAATTGCTTAAGGGCATTCATTTTACGTGAAACAACTTTTTTTAGAAATATTACTTTCTTTGTGGCGTATATTATTTTTATAGTCTTTACCACCCACCTTTTTTTGTTTTATTTTTAGTGGTACTTTTATTAACATTTTTTTCTGTCAAAAATCTCAAAAACATAAAAATTCGTGTAGGATTTATTGTACTTTTTTTGGTATGAAGAGATAATAGCTTATCCCCCTCCCTCCTCCTACATATGCATATATGTATCCCCCACAATATAAAATAATACTTTCTGTTCCATACTTTTTTCATTCATTCACATGCCTATTAAAAACGAAACACCAAAAAAAAAATAAAAAGCAAATACATAAATTTTGAAAGTTATAGCCCCCCTGAAATAAATAAAAAAAAACAAATTCATTTTTTTCTTTGTTGTTTTTTATTTTGCTTTTTCTTTCATTTCCGCTTTATATATTTTTTTGTGTCATCCGCTCCGGAAAAAGGTTGCATCTTTCTTTCGTTTTTTTTTCTGTCTACTTTGCTAATGCCAAAAAGGCAAAAGAAAAACATTTATGTATTTATAATCATGCTTTTTGATAGTTAGAAGTTTCTGCAGCAGCAGAATTAATAATAATATATAATAACTTTTTTAAACACGCCACAGAAGCATAAAAAACTAAAAAGAAGAAGAGTCAAATTTTAAGCCTATTTTAAACTTTTTTTTTTGCATTTTTCGTTCTCAAATTAAAATGACGCAAATAAATTTAAATGCGATCATGTTGCGCGCGCAAAAGGTTTTTTGGCCAGATTTTAGTTACGCCTTCTTTCAGTTTTTTTAACTTTTGTTTAAAAAAAACGTTCAAGATTCAAAAATGACTGAAAAAACTTCTTATTTTAAACGGACGATGCCATCTAAAAACTGTTTGTTTTTGGAAGGCAGTTCATTAGTAATTTTGAAGTATAAGATTTTTGGTGGTGGTGTTTAAAAAGTGTTTTCAAATTCTTAAACTTTAAGAAAAAGCAAAAATAGAATTTGAACTCTTTAAACTTTACTACTGTATATCATCATTAAGGGGAATAGTCTATCAGATAATCTGAGGGGAGGGATATATCATATCTCTTAATCTCATCTTTTAACTACAAAAAAATCTGATATTTTTTTATTGCTCTTGAACATTTTTATAAGTTTATTAAACTAATCTATGAATTAATTAAACTGAATTTTGCCTAGAATTAATTTCTAAAAAGCTACTGTAAGATTTTTGACTACTGTAGTTTTTGCTCTCTGTGCTATTGTACTTTCTGTAACTTTTTTTAACCTACTTTTTTATCACTTTAAACTTATTTTTTATTTAACTTCCAAAACACTATCAATTTTTTTCTAATATTATTACAATGTTGGACTAAAAAAGTTCAACCTCGCATGCATCTTCTCTTTTTCCCTTTGGTAGACCATTAAACCGTAATAAATCAATGCCAAATTTACCCATAAAAAATATCATTCATTTTTTCTATCACCAAAATTATTCTTTTTCTATTTTTTGATTTACACTTCTTATCAAAATGTTTATGTTTCTATTTAATTTTCATTTTCTGATGTTCTGCTGCTACTGATGATGATTGTTGATTCACTTTGAATCATTATAAATTAATAAAAAAAAGTAGAAAAAAACTAGGGCTATCATTGTCGTCATTCTTCCTTTTCTTTGTTTTTGTCTTCTTTTTCCCTTTTTTCTATCTTCGTTGAATTTGGTTTTTTTGACGTTCGATGAAAAAAAAAGTTGTGCTTCTTTGCAAAGTTTACGGTTGGCGCCGATGCGCTTATAAAAAATAAAAATGTAAGCTTTGCTTCTTCTTTTTCTTTGATCGAGCGCGATGGAAAAGTTTTTATTTTTTGGGAAAAAAGAAAAAAAGTTTTATGGTTTTTTCAAATGTATTTATTACATTCAGTAAAAAACTATCAATGAAAGAAGGAAAAAAATTGGTCTAACTAAAGTGTAAATTGGATGGATGAGTTTTGTTAAGTGAACGCCTAAAATTGTTGATGGCTTTTTTAAATTTGTTTTAAAAATTTGGGTTTTTATTTTTCCTGAATTCAATTTTTACCATTGAGAATCCTCTGGTTTTGTTCCTTCAAAATTTCTGGAAAAGAACTTGAAAGGATTATGATTAATAAAATGATAAATTCATAAAAACAGAAATTTAAATTTTTTTAACAAATTCAGAAAAGTCAATCCATAATTCAGACGTCAACTTTACAGAATCCATTCATTTTGCAATTTTGTGATTTATTAAAACTCAAGAAAAAAACATAAATTCAGGATTTTTGCTCTTCTTGCTGCTAGAATTCTCCATTTAATGCTTTGGTTTCTCATTGTTTCTGCTTTTTATTCTATTTTTTATAGGCCTTTTTCTGCATTGCATCATCCATGCATATATTCCATTCCCTTTCGGTGCTTTTACTTTTACACATTTACTTATTTTCTTACTTACTTTTGGTTGGTGAGCTAGCTAGCTGCCTATTGTTTCCATTATCTTTACTTACTTTTACTTTTTATATTTCTGAACAACAAAAAAACGTAGTAGTAATAGCTCCCCCAAAAAAGCTTTCTTTTTTTCATTATTTACCCAGCACTGACTTCTACTATATTCTTTTTTTGTCCATACTTTTTAAAAGTAATCCAACAAAGCTTTCTTTTTTGGTGGCTTCTGTTTTTTTGCCTCAAATCTCATAAAAAATATTACAAGTGTAACTAATGAATCCGCGGCGGCGAAAATGTGTGGTGGTATTACTGTAGAATAGAAATAGATGATTCGATTCGGTTCAGTGATTTTCAAAAAATAGAACTTTTTTCAACTTTTTTGGTAAAGAACAAAACCGGCGAATTTCGTGTTTTTTATCTCTCTCTCCAGTTGTTTCTATCTCCTTCTTCTTCAATTTGATTTATAATAAAAGAAGAAGAAAGTAACAACAACATTTTTTATCCCATCCAACAAAAAAGTGTTATGTGTTTTTCTTTTGCTTTGATTGATAACCCCTTCCATGCTTTACTTACTTTTTTACTAACTTACTCTTTTGATGCTTCGCTTCTTTAATTTCTTCTTTATTAATCGCTCAACCGAAAATAATAATATTAATACTATCTTTTTGTCTTTTGTCTTTTGCGCGCGACTAACTTTTTTGAAATATGAGAAGCAGAAAGAAGAAGAAGAAACAAGCTTACTTTTCTGTTTTTTATCTCCCTTTTTTTACTTTTTTTTCTGATGCTTGCAATTTATACTTCTTCTTTTTTTTGCAGTTTTATAGAGGTTGGAAAAGTTGTATTAGGCTTTTTAATAATTATGACAAAGTAGTTTGTAGGGGGCTACAGAAAAAGTTTAACTTTTAAAAATGAATGAATGGATTCTGTGAAGTGGATATCTATATTGTTGACGGATTTTATTAGTTTTGTTTTGAAAATTTTAATGTTTCTGTTTTTTTGAATCTGAATTTTTCGAGAAGAATCCAGGAAAATTATGATCAGTGAATTTCAGATTCAGAGAAATAGAACTTCGAAATTTTTCAAAACAAAATTGGAAAATTCGTCCACATTTTAGATATCCCCAATTCAAATTCGTTCATCCACAATAGTTAGTTAAAGCATACTGTAGCCTGCTACAAACTATTCTGTCACAATTATTAAAAGCTTAAAAAATATATTTTGAACTTTTTTAAAATGCAAAAATCTCGGCTGTATACTTAGTCAACAGCAGCATCAACAATAATGTCTCATTAAGTTTGTACAAAATATCGTATAATCCGGTTCATCATAGATTTTCAAGGAAAAAAATAAAACTTCCGGAATTCCGTTTTTCTAAGAAAAAATTGATAATGCATTTTTCTTCTTTATCTTTTTTTCTCCCGATTATTATCTTCCCATTTACGTCGAAAATTCAATTTTTTTCGCCACCTTTTTTTCTTTTTTAAAAAACAAGCTTTGTTGCGTTTTTTTCTTTGAAAAAAGTGAAACCTTATTTTCCACAAAAAAAACTTTGCCATTTTAGATGCCTGCAATTGGCATTTCTTCTTCCTCTTCCTTTTTATCATCGGATGCTTCAACATCATTCCCAACATCAATAATGCCGCCATCAACGATCATATTATCAAATGCAGATGAATCATCTCCAACAACCACTACTACAACAACTACAGTACTTCCAATTCTAAGACATCGGCATCATCGAGTTCGTCCCCCTCCACCCCCACCTCCGCCAGCAGCTTCATCAATCTCAGATTTAATTCATGACCATAATGATACAGTTTTATTAATTCCACCAACAAATTTCAACAATAATAATAATATTCGAAAACAGCAACCTCAAATGGATAATGAAAAAATAAAGAATACATTTGCGGGTGGAATTTTTGGTCGAACTTCTCAACCCGCCGGGCAATCCCTTGCCTCAGTATTTTTGTTGATATTTGTTTTAATTGGAATTGTTATGATTTTAATGCTATTTTATTTTCTTGCAAAAGTTTGTAATGGCCCTGATGAAGAAAGAAAAGGAGGAAAAATAAAAACTAAAAATGGCAAAATTATTGTTCAACATCCTGATAGAAGAAACGGTAAGTACCATCAAATATTTAGTTGTTCTTCTTAGAAAATTAAGATTAAAAATGAAAATCCATTTGCTTCTTTTTGGAAGGAATTAGTGTCGCATGTTTTTTCGGTATGAAAAAATACATATTTTTTTGATTAAATTAGATTAAAAAACAGACCTCCTACAATATAAAAAAATATTAAATTCTCCCTAAATTTCATTACTGTAAGTGATACCTGATTGCATGAATATTTTTTGAACAAAAGTATTTTTTAATTTTACAAAAATGATTAAAAATGTTATTGAAATTTTTATTAATTTTGAAAATTCCTTACTCCCCCGACAACAACAATTTCTTTTTTGTGGGATTTGTTCTGCAAGGATTACGGTAATCTTTATCACAGAAAAGAGATAACAGATTTTAGAAATTTTTTTTCGTTTGTTTTTGTTTTTGCAATCAAGAAATAATTTTTTGCTTTTGACATTCCAAAAACTGTAATCTCCGCTACAGAATAAAAGTTTATCAAAGATGTGGGTGAAACTAAGATTATAAATGACTTATCTCTCTTACATATATTTTTCCTCCAGAGAAAAACATAAATGAGCAAATTGATGATCCTTTTTGTTCAAAGATGCCTTTTTTAATCCGATTTTCTTTCCCTTAAGCTAATGTTATTTTTTGTTTTTTTAGAAAAAATCGAAATAATTCCAACGAAAGTTCCATACCCAAAGCGAATATATGAATTACAAGCTGAAGAAGGATATTACAGTTGTCCGCCCTCAATTCATCAATCCTTACAAGATATTTTTGGGGATGGTGAAGATGACTTTTTTGCTTCCAATCAAAATCATAATCATAGAAGTCGATCAATGGATGATGAGCCTGATTCAAAACCAAAAAAGGAATCTCAATCAACGCCATCTTCAACACAATTTGTTCGAAAATTAACGGGCGCCGGGCTTCCACCAAATTTTAAACCCAAAAATCGACTTCAGCAACTTCAAGGTGGTTCATAAAATTGCAAAAAACACGGTGTGCTGAAACATCCTGTGAGCATTTTTTATCGCCTGCTTTTTTCCATATTAAATTTTCAAACCTAGATTCTGACAAAACGAAGCAGCTTAAACGAATTCTGTAAAAACACAAAAAAAGGTTACCATAAACTTATTCCATTTCCGTTGAAAAAATAAAAAAAGGAGATTCAGAATCCACAGGATTCAGAATTCAATACAAAACTCATACAAAATGCATTAAAATTTTTGTGCATGCGCAACAGTTTCATTTCGCCAAAAAAGGATTTTCACTGCATTTTTGCAAAGGAAAAAAGAAAGATTCTGAACCCTGCGGATTCTGAATCTCCTTTTTTTATTTTTCCAACGGAAATGGAATAAGTTTATGGTAACCTTTTTTTGTGTTTTTACAGAATTCGTTTAAGCTGCTTCGTTTTGTCAGAATCTAGGTTTGAAAATTTAATATGGAAAAAAGCAGGCGATAAAAAATGCTCACAGGACGTTTCAGCACACCGTGAAAAACATAAATATATTTTGATTTCGCATATACGAGTTTAAAAGAAATTTTTTTAATAGAAATTTTGCTTTGTTTTCTTTTTGCTGCTATAAAATAGATTTACATAGAGAAATCCGGATCTTTTTTACGTGTGTCTGTATAAAAATTTGCTTAAACTTTTTTTGTAATAAAAAAAAATTAAATTCAAGATTTGTAAAACTTACAATCAAAAGATAACATTTGTCAGTTGTAAATCTTCACCACCATTTTACTATCAAAACTCAAATGGAAAATCATACAGTATTTTAAACAAATCAAAACTTTAAACTTATCTTTTTTCGAGATAGCTTATCATTTTAATGTTTCGGCTACATTATTATATTAGAAATTCAAATTTATCATAAGTTTTTCTAGAACAATAATAAAAAAATCAAAAATGAAAAAAGTTTCCGGCATTTTTTTTGAATAAAAATATAGAAATTTTGGTACCAGGATTTTAAACTCATTTGCCATGGATATACTTTTCGTGTTCTCTTTTTTGGCATTGACAAATTGTTGTTGTTGGAAAACTTTAAAGATATACTAGTACATGTACATTTGCCTTCTCTATTTTTTGGTTGAAAAATATACAGAAAAGATGACAACAGTTTTCTGATTTTGGTTTTGTATTTCGCGCCATTTGCAAATCACGAAAAACTTCGAAGTAAAAATAAAGTTAACGAAAAAGTTTGTTCCTATTTCTTCTAGAACGGTCTTTATTTCTTCATCTTTTTTTAAAATTTTGCGTGTTACTTTTTTTCAACAATCATTGTTTTTGACTTCCGATAAAAATACGGACCTATTTTTTGTACATTTTTTTGTGGTTTTTAACGTGAATATATACTTTCTCATTGAATTTGATATTGTAGATCGTAAAACACTGTTAACAATAAGTTGAAAACATCTGTTTTGATTGACTAATACTTTTATATTGTCTTCAATCGGTATTTTATAAAATTTTATATTCTTGCATTTTTCAGTTATCAAAAATGGATTCATCTCCTGTTGAAGCAGCAGCTGCTGCTTCTGAATCTTTGTCACTGAATGTACCAAGCTTTGATGATTTTCGTGCTTCTGCTCATCGACAAACATTTTCACTTCCAGAACCGATTGTGCATTATATTGCAAAAAATCCTTATGATCCAGAAGTTTATCAGAAATTAATTAAAAGCTGCAAATATTTCTTTATTAAACAACCGCTTCTTGTTTTTCACTGCTTACATTATAATGATGAAGATGGATGGAAGACATGTATTGATGGTGAAACTTGCCAAGGTCCACAAGAACAACGAAAATACAAGAAAATTGATTTGGATTTGGATAAAATTCAAAGCAAAATTTGGTTGATCTGGGAACTCGATATTTCGTCTGCCAAAAAGACTATTGCTTCATCTCTTATTTCAAAGATGTATTACAGTGATATTGTACTTTTACAACTTTTCAATCAAAATCTATCTTTCTATGATTTTTTGTTTCTTTCTGGAGAAGTTGCAGGCTGCTTTCTTGGTAAATGTACTGTAGCAGATGAATATGGGGAAGAGGTTCCAGTTGACATTATTGTTGAAAGTCTTCCAGATATTGAATGGTTTAAATGGTATGTTTTTTGGGTATAAAAATGCTTTTCTGTTATACTCTCAGTATATTAGATCTTTGGACCTCTGCCACTGAATGATTTGATTGTCCAGTTCTGATGTCGGGTTTTTTTCTCGAAATCTTTAACCCCTGCGCATGATTTTTTTCCTTTGATTTTTGCCGCTTTCGAAAGGAGCGTTAAATTTTGGCTAACCCCCTCCCTCCCCTAAAACCTTCCGACATCAAATCTAGATAATTCCTAAGCTGGACGTTTTCTTTTAAATACGCATACTTTTTTTAGTATTCCTCATAAAAATCCACGTAAGGATTTCTCAAATACTGCAGCCAATCTTCTGAAAATTCCTCATTTCAAAAATATGGAATTGGCTGTCTTTTGTGGATTCAATGAATCATTTGATATTGATAAATTCTATGATTATTTAAAGGTATACTTTATTATTTTATGTTCTTCACTTTAAAATCTCAATTTTAAGGAAAATAAAAAATCATATTTTGCTCTTAATTTCCATGGCCATCTTTCTGATGAATACAAAGATAAACTTCAAATGCTCGTTGATAAGAATTTTGACGCTGGAAGAACATTTAAACCATTTTACTTGGAATTTCGTGGACAACTTCGTCGACAAGAAATCTATAAGTTTTTCGAAAAAGAATTATATCAATCATATTTGGCTCCAAAAGAACCACTACCTTCTCAAACGCGTGTTATCATTAAAGAAATTTTAAACACACTTTCGGTTAACTTTTTATACAGTACTTTTAGTGGCCTTTGGTGATACTTTTATGTTCATTTATTATCTTGTTAAATTTTATAATAAATAAATAATCAATAGATATTCAACTACTCTACTAACATACAGTAATTTTCAACACATTTTTTTTATTACAAACAAGAACAAAAAATTTATAATCAAAGAAAAACAAGGCAACAATAAATAACAGTTAAACTTTCTTTTTAAAATACGTGGGTAAAGCTTTGTTACTTAATTGTTCCAACTTCATTGTGATTGGTTTTCTCAAAGTTTCACCTGGAACACTTTCAAGTTCTTCACCTTTTGCATACAAGTAAGTTTTTCGGGCTTCCATGATTGTATCTGTAACGCCAGTCAAAGAAAAAGTTTTATTTCCAATTTCATTGTGTTGTTCGATGATAATAATTGAGCCATCCGATTCCTTATATTTTCCAGAGAATAGTTGCCCACCAATTTGAATCACAGGATTTGGAGTTTCTGGATGACGAATTTTGCATAGGTTTTCTGTTACACGTTCATGAATTATTTTAGCATCAATAAATCCATGTAAATCCACTACTACATAAGTATCTTCAACTTCATCACTTGATAACCAATCTTCGTCTTCATTTTCTTCTGGAACTGCTTCATCTTCAACTTCAGCATCATGAATAAGAACTTCATCTAAAAAATATAATTATGGCGGCGAATAAAAATAACAATAATAAAACCTACTATTAATTATAGTATCTTTTGAAGAAGCTTGTCCAGAAGGTTTAGGTGGACCTGCTAATAAATTCTTGACAGTTTCTTGGGCTAATGCAGCAAATTTTGATTGAGTTTTTGATCCAGTCGCTGCTGCTGCTGATGTTGTTCCTGCAGTTGATGAAGACGATGGAGCATCTGGAGTTATTGTTGTTATTGTTTCTTCCATATCAATATCTTCATTCTCTTGTTCGGGGGTAGGTTGAACTGGTTTCTTTTTTCTTGAAGATGATCTTTTTGGTGGCATTTTTAAAAGGATAATACAGTAGAAGATTAAATAATAAAAGTAAAATGAATTCAATCAGTTGATTTTGGTTTTCTTTTTCAAAATTTTTTTTTGACAAACTTGTTTCATTTTCATTATGTCACAGAATGCCAACGCATGTTTTAAGCTTTCAATTTTTTTTTCAAACCAAAAAATTTCATGTTTTTCTTTGATAATTTAGCTAATGTTGGATAGTCTGATTTAACAAATTTATTTTTGAAATTATGTTATCACGTCAACTTCCAAATATACGTCTACTTGCATCAACTGCCTCATCATTTACACAAGTATGCTCGGTTCATCATCACAAAGAGCGGCATGATCTTGAACGATTTATTGGTATGAAACGTTCAAATCCATCTAAAGCAAATCGGAATACAAATTCAAATGAACGTATGTTTCGAAAAGTTAGTTTGTATTCTTTTATGTACGAATGTATCTAATATTTGTTTATAGGCTCGTGCAAAGAAAACTCTACTCCTTGATTTACCAGAAGATTCTGAAATTCGTGAACGTGAAAAGATGGGACCAAATGATTTACGGCTGAAATTTCTTGAAAAGGGTATTAATCCATATAAAGATGTTTCCCCCAGATCTTGGACTGAACATCAAGCAACATATCAATCATTTTGTTAGTTCATTTGTCAAAGAGTTTTCATAATGTATAACATAGTTTTTAGATGGTGTAATTGATCCATTTGTTCAACAGAAATATGTTATAAATAATGATCCAAATCCACCAGCATCTACTAAATCAATTACAGATAAAGCAAAGGAAAAGATCTCGCATGTTTATCACACCTTTCAAAGTCAACGAAGAATTCGAAAAAAGAAAGGTTTAGAAAATTTTAGTAAAAAATCTTTGCCTCCAATTCTTGAAAAAATTTATATTGATGCTCATCAAGCTTTGGTTAATCGAAATAAGAATGAACTTCATAAACTTATTACTGAACATGCATTTGCGGTATGTGTTTTTTGATATTTTGTGGTTTAATTGTACATTATTAATTGTAGAAAATGTGGCCTGATGTTGAAAATGGATCAGTTAAATGGGAATTGATAAAATTTAATGAACCAACACAAATTGTTAGTGTTCGATGTGCTGATAATCCAAGTAAATCTGGGAATGATATTGCACAAGTTATTGCTCGAATAAATTCAACTCAAGTATGTTGCTTAACCTTTGTTCTATCTTAATCTTTCCATTTTAGAAGTTAGCAATCTATGATCGATTTGGAAAAATTTTGCTTGGTTCCGATACTGAAGAAAAAGAAACCCTTGAATTTGTGGTTTTTGAATGTCATGTTTCATCAATGGATGGAGAATGGCGCCTTCATGATAAAGTTTATCCATCTGGTATTGGTCCAAAGGAAGGTCCATTGGATAAAACGATTATTGAAAATTTGCCAGATGATGAGCATCTTCGTCCAAAAGCAAGTAAACATCTCAAATTGCGAATTGTTGAACGGACAAAGGAAGAAGCGAAAAAAGCAAAAGAGGAGGAAGAAAGGGAAAAATAAAAAATCATTAGGAACAATTTGTAGTAATTTAGTTTTATTATTATGTGTTAAATTTGTTTGTTGAAAATATAAAATATAACATAATTTTTGTTGTTTTTAATGAAGCGGTTTATCTACCGTATAAACTATCTTTCATTATTGCTTCGTCATGTTTTATTATTCTAAAATATTGCAGATGTCAAACAGCGAAACAGGACCAATTAATTTTGCAGCTCCTGTATACCCTCCAGAAGGATTCAAGCCTCTTCAAATATCATTCCCAACTCTCACGGATCAACAGAAGCAACAAAAGCTCTTAGGTCATGATGAAGAATTCCCAAAAATTCCTGTTGAACCTGCAACCCTTGCTCCAAAAAGAAATCTTTGGCTTCAAGGTGGTGTTGAAACAGAATCTGGAAAAGAATTTACAAAAACTTTAAAGTATGTTCTTGACAATTTTTGGAAACTTTTAAATTAAGTAAAATAATTTTTAGGGAAGAACTTATCAGAGCTGGATTTATTCAACCAGAAAATGATCAGCAACAAGATTCTGCAATGGAAGGATGAATGAGAAAAATAAAATGCTTAAATTTACATTATTCCAATTTGTTTTCTATAAGTTTTACGGTATACTGGTATTGTTTTATGATCTTTGTGTGATGAAAGGTTTTGTGTTCTTCTTTCTTCTATTTTTTTTATCTTTGTATGTTTTTGGAGTTGAAGGAAATAAATTTATTGAATGTGATATTAAAGTGACTTGCTCGGAGAATCTTACTCATTGGACAGATTTGAGAGAAATTTTTGATATGCTAAGGAATTTAAAGAACTTGTAAGTTTGTCTTGTTTATTATTATTCATTGATTAAAACAACATTTTTAGGAATTCTTCAGTGGCTATTGAACTTCGCCAAAGGTGGAATTTTTGTCATGATGATCGGTTAGGATTTTTACTTTCGAATGAAACTTTGGATTGGTCAATGGCTTGTATTTGGACAAGTGAAACAAAAGGTGGATGCTTTCCTGCTCCTGGCAATTCTGATCCATATAACTATATTCCACGTGATGAATGGAGAATTATGCTTACTGTAGGTTCCACATCTTTATGTTATTTCGGAAAATTAATGCTATTAAACGTTTTTAGAATGTTCGAAAAGCTGCAGGTTGTCCTGAAATTGCTGTCAAAGATGCAGAAAATTCACAAGAATTACATATATGTCGAGAACGATGTATTGATGTTGGAATGTCAACTGGAGGTTGGCTGCTTTTTGAATTAGCTTTATTTTCAATGTTAATTGGAATTGGATTACAAAATATTGATTAGCTTTAATTATTTACTGTACTAACGAAATTTTATACTTTGCTGTTTTATTTTGAAATAAACTGTGAAAAAATTAATGATATTGTAAGTTCTTGGATTATGGTTGTTTTTTAGCAAGTAAATATCAGAGTTGCAAAAAATTATAAATATTTTATATCTTGTTTTAACATAACTTAAAAAAATTGAAGCAAATACATAATATAAAAATGATAGGCAAGAAAAAATAAATTTAAAGAAATAAAAAAAGATTTTTTTTAAAAAGTGAGGATCAAAGAAAATAGGTTTTTTAAGGGCAGCCTTCAAGACCCGAAACATTATCCGGGCATACACATGATACAGTATCTTGTCTAGAAGGAAGACATAAATGTTCACAACCTCCATTATTCACAGCACATGGTGATGGATCTACAATTAAATATATTTACTATGTTTAATTAATAATGATTTGTAAACCTGATCCCTGAATTGTGTCTTGAAACAAAAAAGACATCGTTTTCGTTTCAAGACGCAATTTAGGCATCAGATTTAAGAAATAAAATAAGTAAAACTCACTTCCTTGACATTTTGATGGAATACTAACAATTCCATAAACTTTTCCGCCGCCTCCAACACTTGGTGCAAAGCTATTATATCCATGTCCGGCAATGGATACGGTATGGATGTGATGATCTTTCTAAAAAAATTGTATCATTATGATTCAATTAAATTAGCATAAAAATCCGACCCAATCAGTCCAGTAGAATCTTTCATCATTTCGAACAGCTAATCCAAAGGGATATTCTAATGGAGCATAAACAAGTCGACGATTTTGTCCATTTAATCCAATGCAAGAAAGCTTTTGACTTCCTGCATCAACCCAGCAGAGCTCTTTTGTGGATTGAATAATTGCAAGTCCATTTGGAAGATGAATATCTGAATGAACAAAGACTTCATTATTTCGACCATCTAAATCAATTCGACCAATTCGAGGATTTTTTCGATCCCAATCTGAGTAATAAAGCTTTCGGCCAATTGGATCAATTTCAAGTGCCCGAGGATTTGAAAGACCTTCTTTGACCAAAGCTCTTTGATATTTTCCATCCAAAGAAACAACTCCAATTTCATCTTTTAAACTATCAACGTAATATAGATTTCTCGAGGACCAATCAATTGCAATTCCCTCAGGGGATTTAAGTTCTGCAGAAAAATGTGAATTCAAATCTGTGCCATTTACAGTTGATGAACGAATAACATGATCTAAAATGCAAAAATAGATATTAAACATGGATTTATGAAATCCCTCAAGGAAAATTATTTAAATTTTAATTAACAAAAAGCTTACTTGAGATATCACTCCAATAAATTCTTCCTGAAGTACAATCATAATCAATATCAACAACAACTTGATGTGGAACAACAACTAATTGTCGACCAGTTAATTCAGGTACAGTACTCTTTTGAATGATTGACATTCCACGACCAATTAAAAGTGTATCAGGTCTTTGATCAGAATCAGCTGTAATAGGGTACTGTATTGGTTATCAATATTTGAAGAAACTTACGATGACAAATTTGTCCATTTCCATGAAAGCCGTAATTACAATTACAAACATAAATGCCATCCCCACCTGGGACGCATTGGGCATTGGCATCACAAAGTGATCGATTTTCATAGCATCCAGTTTGAAGAATACAAGATGAATATCCATTTCCAATTGCCCCTGGCTTGCATTTACATTCATATCGACTATTTCGGATATCAAATTCACAGACGGCATTTTCGTGGCAAAGACTGGCATCTTGGTCACAGGTTCGACGAGGTTGTTGTTGAGGGGGAAGTTGTTGTTGGAAGGGTGGAGGTGGGGGTGGAACATATAATTCACATCTCTGCCCATCACCAGTATATCCCTGGATACATTTACAAACGTAACCTAAGAAGTTGAACATTTATCATAGTAACATATTTTTTGTAACAAACTTTGTTCAGAAATGCCATAAACACATTCAGAATTTTGGGGGCATGCATTTTGTGTGGAGGGGTCACATTGTTCATTTGATTGGCATTGATTAATTCCATCACCTCGGAAGCCTGGAAGACATTCACAAAAGTATCGATTTGCAGGTTCTAACAAGACACAATGTGCATTGGCATGACATTCAGTTTGATCTCGGCATTCCTTCTTTCCAGAGATATCATCAACTGGGGGACGAACGATTGGAACTTGTTGTTGTTGTGGAGATCGAGAAGTACAATAAATTCCATTTCCTTCAAAGCCATCAATGCATTGACAAACATTATCCCTTCGAGATTCATCAAAGACACATCGAGCATTAACGTCACAACTAAGTCGGGATTCACAGGATTCAGCTAAAAAAGGATATCATTGTTACAGTAATCTGATGGATATTATAAAGTGTGTCCCAAAACTTTAGCCGAGGTTCGAAATTTAAGGATTCTGATAGAATCTGTTATCTATGTTAAAAGCGATTGTTACCATCGTGTTCCTCATGTTTAAAAACCCCTATAAACATACTTTCAGCTACCGTACTCTTCTGGAATTCGCGTCGGGACATTTATCACAAAATTTGGGTGTCCCAAAACTTTAGCCGAGGTACAGAAAAAACTGAAAACTCAATAGGAAAACATAAAATTCTGTTTGGAGGTTGTTCAGCATGCTTAATTAAACTTATTTGTGAAGAAAAAACCAAAAAATTTTTACTGGCATCGATTTGCCACCAACTTGAAAATGCCATATTTGCCGTTTTTGGCACTTTTCAGGTGCTATTATCTCTGCGGGAAAACAATGTTACAGAAAACCATGTATGCCATTTTGTAGCCCATGTCAAAGTTACTAAGTCCACCAAGTTTTGTAACTCAATATCTAATGTGCACCTTCAGGCACTTTTTCGAAAAACTCAATTTTCACCTTTTTCCAATGTTTTTGATAAAATGCTGCATTTTTTTGGATTTTTGAAATTCTGATTTGAGACAGGTGTTTGAGATTGAGCCATGAAACTTTGTAGACATGTTTAGTATGATAAGGCCTACAAAATGGCATATGTAGCATCTTCTAAAATTTACTGTGAGCCATTTTATAGGCACGTAAAAATCGCCAAAAACGACAAAAATGGCATTTTCAAGCTGGCGGCAAATCGATGCCAGTACAAATTTTTTGGTTTTTTCTTCACAAATAACTTAAATTAAGCATGCTGAACAACCTCCGAACAGTATTTTATGTTTTCCTATTGAGTTTTCAATTTTTTTGTACCTCGGCTAAAGTTTTGGGACACCCAAATTTTGTGATAAATGTCCCGACGCGAATTCCAGAAGAGTACGGTAGCTGAAAGTATGTTTATAGGGGTTTTTAAACATGAGGAACACGATGGTAACAATCGCTTTTAACATAGATAACAGATTCTATCAGAATCCTTAAATTTCGAACCTCGGCTAAAGTTTTGGGACACACTTTAGATGTTATATTAGTTGTGCACCCCAAAAAAGAATGTTAGTAAAAGTTAGATTTCAGTAACAGGGAAGATCAAAAAAGGATACTGTAGCAATGTCATTAGGTACGGGGTAAGCATGTAAGTATACGGTAGCCACATCAACATTCAACACTTTACAAACCCTGCATTTGTTTAAGCAAAGTTTCAAGAGTAATTTGTTCGCATTTCTTTCCGCTCCCACTAAATCCAGGTAAACATTGGCAAATATAATTCGGAAAATCAAAGATACATTCGGCATTGCTGTCACAAAAATCAATTTTATCACATCCAACAACCACATTCTCTGAATCCAAAACAACTGGTGGAACTAAATTCATTTAAAGAAAACCCCAATTTTTCCCATTTTTAAATTATATGTGCTTTTAAGATAGGTGAATTTTTAAAGGATGAAAAGGACAAACCTTGAACTTCTGCTGTACAGGTCACACCATCACCCTTATACGGAGGTCGACATTCGCATTTGTAATATCCAAGTCCATTATTAAAAACGCATTGTCCAAGATGTGAACATTCTTCATGGGATCGACAAATGGCTCCAACTGTTTGGGATGGGGAATGTTCATAAGTTGGTGGTGGTTGGGGTTGTTGAGGTTGTTGGGGTGGTGGTGGAGCAGCAGGTTCTTCAGGGGGTCCACAATTTGTTACTCCATCTCCAACATACCAGCCTCGGCATTTGCATGTTCCTTGTCGTTGTTCATTGAAAACACATTCACCCCATTGATGGCATTCTGAATGTGAGGTACAGTATCCAGGACCAATTGGTTGTTCAATGGCTGGTTGGGGTTGAGGTTCATAGGGTTGAGAGGATCGAACACAATGGAATTTAATTGGAACATTTACATCAGCTTGTGGTTGATAGCCTTGTTCACAGAGGCAGGTATAACTTTGGCCTTGAGGTTGGCAAATCATATTTGGAAGTGTGCAGAGATGACTGCCAATGGCACATGGGCCACTTTCAACAATATTATTTCCATTTGCAATTGGAACGCCTGCAGCAACAACACCAGAATGGGTTCGATCGTCATCTAAAAAAGAATGAAAATGAATTTTGGGGTCATCTGTTACAGTATATATGTTTTTGGGTACTGTTTAAGAACACAGCTTACAGTAATTTTTAATTATTAAAATGTTTAATTTTTGACTTTTGGTTTAAAAAGTTTGGGATACTGTAAGTAATAATGAGGTTCTTTACTTACGTG